>JAUPMH010182974.1:0-12241 GCA_032270665.1 Metridium farcimen
ACATTAATTTGATAACCTTCTGATCAAGTGCAAGATTCTCTAATGTACATGACTTGTATTTACAATACAATACAATACAATACAATACAATACAATAACTTTAACGAGGGATACATAATAACCATTAACAGTTTTCTAACTTACGGCCCTCAGTAGAAAGAGCTTCTCTCGGCCATTTTGGTCCAATTACTTGATTGACTAGAGGCTCTATACCTGATACAGCCTTTCATTAGTATATATTTATTCTACTTATTAGAAATATGTGTCTATATATAGAAACGTGTCTATATATTAGGGCTTTATTAGCCGGGGTTTCTTGAAAACCTCATGCATGTGACCAAATTGGTCCAGCTGATTGGACTAAAGGAATTATTATACTTTGTAATTTTTAAAATGTTATGTGTTAATTTGTATTTGCAATTTTAGTACAATAAATGATTGATTGATATTAATGATTATTTATGCATTGTTTTTGGTATAAAAATGCTCCTTTTTTTGCTTGTTTCTTGTTATTTGTTTGGATACTTGTTTGCTTGTTGATCTTCTACTAATTTACTTCGTTTAAAATTATTTTTCTTTTCGTTTTTCTCCTTCATTTATTGACTTATTTGTTTATCTTTTTTTTTGTAGAGAAACAAATTACAAATGGATTAATCTTTGTCAATTTTGTTTGGATATTGGATATCAATGTCTGGTAAGTTCTTTATATACGCTGGAATCTCATTATTGTTTATGGAATATTTATAATAAAATAACCATTACAACCAGACATTTGAATATGACATCCGTCCAGACGATTTAAAATTACTTATTTTAATTTTAATTGTTTCCCAACGTGAGTACGAACTCAAGAATCGGTCTACGCTATTTTGATAATGATCATTATGTTTTTATAATAACAATTAAAAACTATCATTCTTGCTAATATGCTATATACTTTCACTTTCAGGCAGAGGAATTGTTTGCTCATCTAATCGTCAAAATGGCAATGGCATATGCAAAGAAGGTTTACATTGTTACACGTTACATGTTTAAAATAAGTGGTTAATATTGGTTTTTCCTTCTACTTTATATATGTGTTATCAGTATCGCGAGTTCTTGATTAACTATGGTGATATGTGCAATAACATCTTATTCCAACTAGTATGTGTGTGTAGCTGCCACCCAGCTAAAGGAAGTTGTTGATAAACGTTTTCAACATTTTACATCATAAGAAGTCGGTATAATTATTATTTAGTAAGTTATTTATGTATTGTATGTTCTAACTTAGCTTTCTAATTTGTTTTGCCTTCTTTTTTTTGAAAAACAAAAACGGCAAATCTATTCTTAATGATTTTCTCTCGTTTATGGGTTACCTGTGGTATTGTTTGAGGTAAACAGGTAACCCATCCCATGACTATTTCATAATATAAAAATAACCAGTTTAACAGTTTTAAACCAGTTTCAACTATATATTTTTAATCACGAAACGCTGTAGATGATTTTCGAAAAATATTCCGAAGTTCTCGATTTTCTTTAACCTGCGCATTTGTATTAACTGCTATTTCTTGAATCTATTTATATTTCGGAAAAAAAAAAACATTGCTACTGTGTTATAGTTCTTACTTAGTGGCTATTAGTCACTGTAAAAGCCAGGTAAAGTCGTAATGAGGTATTGTTTCTTTTAGTATCTGATGTTTCTGGTTGACGTATACTACTGAGTAACTAAATAATCAATAAAAATAAACTATTAGCCCTAGTTCAAACATCGTATCTCACATGTGTGGAATCTAATGCAAATGAGTAAAAACATATAATAGTGAATTAATTTGCATTTGATTCAACACATGTGAAATACAACGTTTGAACTAGGCCTTCGTAACTATTTTGTTTGTATTAGTAACTATTTTGTTTGTGTTAGTAGCTACTTTATTTCATGGTTTTAATGTAGTCGCTCGAATCCTCCTCTACAAAGCTATATTCTCTTCTATTTTCTTGTTTAAATAAATGTATTTTTCCTTCATCTGATACGATCGCTTAGGATTTCCTATTTTTCTATCTTATATGCCCATCTAATCAATCTCACAGATATGTCTGAGAGGTCAGCTGTTCCGGACTGAAAACACCGGAAAACATCTTTTTATCTTTCTTTTTTCCAACTCACCTATTAAGACTTGGTAAATTAACTATCGGTGATGTATGTACAATCCTGTTCGTAAGTTTGTTAGATATTTTAATTTTATACAAAATTAAAACACCTTGGTTATTCAAAAGCATTAATCGATCCACGATTTCCAAGATATGAAGCCCTTTATTATTCAAGAAAGATCACTTCCCATCAGTGCCTGTGTTTTTTTGTTTTTAAAGCCGCTGTGAGTAAATTTATTCCAAAAAAGCACATATCGTGTTACACTCAATCTGAATTATTTTACAATGTTCAGAAGTGTATTAACCGTTTTGACCAGGAGCCCATTTTGTAGCTTCAAACATTTATTATCGAAAAGACAGTTCTTGGTGAGTTCGCAATGCGATCAGTTGTTCCCCTCTATTAACTTGTATAAGCATAGCTGCGGACTAATTAATTTGAGTATTAATGCACCACATGACCTCTTCCATCCAACTACAGAAAGAGGTCATTTATCATACACCGAATCGAAATATGGCGTCCAATTTTACAATCATACATATGAAAACTTTATTGTGTTTCAACGTGAACACGAGCCGGCTAGCCAGTCAAGAGCAATAGTTATCAAAATTGGACGCCATATATCGATTCGGTCTATACCTTTACTATTAAATAACCTCCAATCAAATATGATTTTTAAACCATTTGTTGACATAAGCACATGCCCGGGGGGAGGGGGAGGGGGAGGGGGGAGGGGGGAATCAGTTTGGAATTTTGCATCACACTCCTAAAGTCCTTTTGAAAGGGCGTTGCACGATTCTAGCACCTAAGAGATACCACACAAAAACATAACACGAAAAAGCGCGGAAAGAGATGGGATAGCGATATCCTAAAAGATACAAAGAAATGTCGTAAGAGATGCCCAATTGCTCATGTTTACCCCTAAGAGTTACGACGAGTATACTCGATAGTTTTAAATCCAATCAACCAGCCCTCACCCCGTGTACCTAAGGCACCTGTTAGTAACTAGTTCATGGATTGATTTGTACGTAAACCACTACTGTGTAAATACAATTATATCGGAATTGAAGTGCATTAAAACGCCTTCCTTGAAGTGCATTGTACTGGAACCTGGTTCGTTCTTAACTACAAATTACATCCATCGTGGGCGTCGAGAATATCAAATCAAAAGAGAGCACGGTGTACTGACAGGTACGGTTGCTATTACCAAACTTCTAAATTGTCTTTTTTACTTTAAAAAGTCATGTTTGTAAATAGTGGTAATATATTTTATCTTTTCTCAATAGTGTGTTTTGTTTTCTATTTTTACCTACACGTCCAGAGCCTTGTGGTCCTGTTTATAATGTATTCCTTTGGTTCCATTACAACAAAAGCAATCTAAGCTGCGATAGGTAAGTATCAAATATATCATCAATGAGTCTAGATGTAAATAGAAAACATCACAAATGACCGCTCCATTTGGTTGGCTAGTGCTTGCAAAGTACTATGGATTTTTCATGAACTGCTTTTTGTAAACACTTTGTTATGAATATGTTATAAGTGAGTAGCAATGACGGCTCAGTTGACTATCAGACTATCAGATCTGGTTATTAGGTTGTGGCTAATGTGATGTGTTTGAACACAAACGTCTGCGATATCCTATTTTTGTTGAATACCTCTTGACATTATCAAAATCGGAATATCTCTTTGAAATACTCGCGTTAAATATTTATTAGTCTTGAGTGGTTGCGCTCTTACAAAACAACTGATAAACAATCGATAGGGATTTGTAAATTGCTTGTGGAAAAACTTTTCATAAAGGGCGTGAGATAAGTTTAACTCAACAAAAGTTTTACCTCTCTCCTGTTTGTCATTAAATTGGCGAAGCGCGTGACGATTTTATTTCATAGAATAGAACGCATCTAATGCTCTCATTAAAATTTACTCCATTTTTTGTTTCACTTTGATGTGCTTCGGCTTGACAACTATGATGGGATATAGTTATTTTGTTTGCTTTCTTAGCTTATAACAAGACGTCATTTCATAAATGGCATCTAAATCTTATGCAAATAGGGTTGTTAGTAAGGAATCGTTGATGGTTAATTTATTTACATGAGGCAGTCTCAGTGGATGATTTGTAAGTACATCTCCAGGTATCAGCGACTGCTTCAATTATTAACATACTTAGCCATGACCCTCTATATTCACATTTCTTATTAGTGATACCAGCATCTTATCGTCACTTACGAACAGCGCACAACAGAGCAAACAAATCAAAGATGGACTGGTTCTCTGGAGGAATTCACTCGGTAATTTGGCTTCTCAACTTGGTGGCCTTGACTAGATACTCGGCTTGCGCTGCATTGTCCAAGTAAGACGACTTTCTCAGCACGTAATTCCATTGATTTAAATAATAGGATCAAAACTCCTTTCCCACAGTTTTGCATGTGTTCACCGATAACGAGCACAAAAATGCCCGTAGGTTGCACTGTCTTAACGATTTCAGTCAAACTTCAAGGACAAGTACAAGGAGAAGTCAGTCACGAATTTTTGTTTTGTAGCTTAGCGACCTTAACTTTTAACTCTTTATTTCTACAAACTTTGCATGACTGTCCACAGTTCACACACTGTTCCAACGGTTTTCTCCCATCATTCCGTTTAAATTCTAGACCAGGTTTATAGTTTTTACAATGGAATTTTTTTGAATGCAAGACACACTAAATACGCATTTTTTTTACATGCTTTCATGATTTCTTAGTCGGCAAATCAAATACGAAAAAATATTTCTGAAAATTTTATTACCGCCAGTACGTAACCATAATCCATGAAAACCATGCAGTTATATGTACTCTAAAGATAATAACAATATGGTGCTATGGATTTAAACGTTGGTACTATATTGTTTTCGTCTTTTGTTCGCATTTTTTACTGTTTATAACACAAAAGCCTTCATGACGTTTTATCTATATTTCTGTGTCAAATTCGTGACACAGGTTTTTGAATGTGTTTATTATAACATGCCAATATGAACCACATTTATTACTGTTCCTAGTAGGGGTATTTACTGTTTGCTGTATTTTCATAATAATCCGTGAACCACATTCTCCTTAACAGCACGCCATGGCCGATCATTAATGATTTAAATAACACTCTGCTTTTGTTTGAAAATGGTCAAATTAGTTTTTAAGCGTGCTATGGCTATTAAATACTACGCAACGTGTAAAAACGATCAACGACTCACTGTATACACTCATGTAATGGTTTGTTAACGTCGTTAGCCAACGAAATAATGTTTATATTCCGTTGCTATGAATTTCTTATAAAGCAAAAATAGGGAGTGTTTACAAGGGAGGTCTTTGGAGGACCATAGGTCAATGAATTTCATTTCATTTTTACTTTATATCAATACAATTAATCCTCTGAAAACAAACCATGGAATTTTTTGTCTTGCCTTTCAGCTTGCGTAATGGATCAAATGCCGACATCAATTTCAAAGATTACTACTCGAACTCCACTATTTTATTAAAAACTCTTTTGGATGGTTACGACAGGAGGATAAGACCAGGCAACAAAGGTAAATTCCGTGCACTAGTACCTCTAATCGCAGGATTATGCTCAATTCAAAGTTATTAGGTTTTATAATGTTTGCTTTACACTACTCAAGAGATTTCATTTTGTCGATTATGACGGACACCTTGTGAATTAAGAATTAACACTCTCTTTCACCCATGTTCATTGCATGTCACATCGAATGTCTTCATTAACAGTACAATATTGATAAAGTATAAATGTTTTGTTTCTATGAGTCCCCTAACAACTAGTCCGCTTTTGTGAATTATGCTAACTAGTATCAATTTAAAAGCAATAAAAACAGCTTATCGTAAGATTTGCTCTCCTATAGTCTAAAACTAATTTGCCAGTTTTCACTATAATTTGTTTTACGGTCTTGTCACGTATGCATGTCACGCACCTGCCATTAGACTGAAGCTATATCCTGAGGGGATAGATAGGGATAGTTGTTTTAGTATATTTAACTTTATTTGGTTAAAACAGTTATTTTATTGAAAAATCTTTTTGATTTACGTTCACGCGGTGTTTGATTCTTGTCACAAAAGATTAAATAGCAAAATAAAATAAAAAGAGTCAATATAAGAGCGCGTGAATATTCGATTACGACTGACATTCAAAAATAATTTTTTTCCAATTTAGGTGTTCCAGCCTTGGTTAAAGTAGATATGTATGTTTCTAATATATGGGCTATACAAGAAGTCAATATGGTAGGTGTGAATTTACACATTTATGATGTATGCAATAGATTTAAGGATGCACTAGGCCGGGTGGTAATAATGAGTGATTATTATTATTCCTCCCTTCATATAATTATAAAGAAAAGGCAATTATGGTTGTCTTTGCACCCTAAGGAACAAATCAAACTGTCACTGTCAGCTTTCATGTTTGGAGATTGAAGTCAAAAAAATTACCAAATCATGTCCATGCATGCCGCTTTTGCAGTCTCCAGTTTTTGTCGAAATGGAATAAAAAAATACCTCTTTGCTTTCCAAACATGATTATTTAGAACATTCTATCTATAATATCTATCATAACTACTAAAAATGCATGTTATTTTTCTCGATTTTTCTCAGTACTCAGTACTGAGTGTCAATTGTCATTTCCTACTCCTTAGTATATGTCGGGAAAAGCAATAATTGTACTAGTCAAACAAAGCCGTCAAAACACAATGTCGGAGAGGCGAAAAAGGGATGTGGGTATAAACAAACCATAAGCCGTCCGCCTGTTTTTCTTCTAGTAAACCATCTATGGAAACGTGTAACAAGGAAGGGGTGCCCTTGTAAGGACGACAAAGAACTGATATAGGAAACAGTTCCCCGTATCCTCCCCCAGAGTACCGTTACTCTTTTACAATAAATTAAATGAGTATTTAATTCTTTAACTATAGCTTAAATGAGTTTTTCTTATATCTAGGACTTTACAATTGACATATATCTACGTCAATACTGGAATGATGAGAGACTACGCTATCAAGAGTTTTCTTCAGAGAAGTTGTTGACCCTAAGTAGTGATATCAATAAACAAATATGGGTACCTAGTACGTACTTTGTAGGAGCCAAAAAAGCTTACTTTCATGATGTTACAACCGATAATTACCTCCTACAAGTAAGACCTGATGGAAGCATATTCTACAGCATAAGGTACTAACATTACTTGCATGCTCTCTAGAAAATGTCCTGCTAGCAGAGCCTGGGATGTTTGACTCGCTCTTCTGCGAAGGAGAAAACTACCTCTGCAAGAAGACGCTTATGTCTTGTGTTGAGCATGCCTCTCCTTCGCAGTAGAGCGAGATAAACTAACTCTGATAGCAGAGTATCTAGAAAAGGAAATTCATTTTAAACTAAATTTTATACGAAAGCCATACATTTCTTCTGGCTCTGCATGGATGGCTTTCTTACATTTGGTTCTTGGTTGGTACGTGAGATCTAGTTTTTTAGTGGGCTATGGCTTGGGCTTTCGATTTCAGTGCTTATTGGCTTTCGTGTTTTTGGAGTGGCGTGTGTTCTTTTAATTAAAATTAATATTGCTTGCTGGAACTGCTAGCTAGCTTACGTCAGTGTTTGCTTGCGTACTAACTTGCTCACTGTTTGGTTAGTTTGCTGGATTGTTTCAGTTGTTCAGTTCTACAAGTATACCAGGAACATTTACGAGACATTAATTAATAATTTAATTATTCTTAGATTTTCCTTTTTTTTTCTATTTCAGACTAACAATAACAACATCATGTCAAATGGATCTCAGGGAGTTTCCTCATGATACCCAAAAATGTACATTGGCATTGGAAAGCTGTAAGTAATGCCTCTGAATACTGAAAAGTTTAACGGTTTAATGGTAGAGTACCGACATTGAGAACTTCCGGAAGGAAGAGGAGCGAAAGGATGTCTGTATTCTCAGGCTAGCTAATTCCGAGAAACAACATTATTGCATGATAAATTTTTTTAAAAATATCGATTTTCTTAAAACTAATTCATAATTGAGTGTCCATGGAATTATCACTTTTAACTTTAATTTCACCAGTTTAGAATCTGTGAATTTTTGTGATACGCCAGTTTTTATATAATTCATCTATTCTCATTTCACTCCATTACGTGTGGTTTTAAAATTATCTTGATGTTTTTTTTCCTCAGATGGTTATCAGGCAACAGACGTGTTATATGCATGGAACGATCGCCATGATAACACTTCTGCTATTTATCTACAAGATGATCTAGAGCTACCGCAGTTTGAAGTAGTTGGAGTCACAAAGATTGCTAAAATGAACCTCTACAACATAGGTAAATAACCGGGAGAATTGATTGGACTGATTGTCGGTTTAACCCGCTGAAGTCTTGCATCCTTCTTGGGGCATTAAACAAGCCATATATGATCCAGTATAAAATGTATTGCATTCTCACTAAATGTTTTTGCGAAAATACTAAGGATGTAACGTACACTGACATATAATGAAGATTGACATAATAAATGGCCTAGTATGAACACCCATAGACCCTGCTCACGAAGCAGCTAATCACATGCAAATACACGGCAAGCTTCAGTTTGACGTAATCAAAAACAAAAGCACCAATAGTCAGAGCGAGACTTGTCTGGCATTTGCATATGATTAGCTGCTTCGTGAAAAAGGTTCATTTCACATTAAATCTTGCAACACCAAGGATTGTGCTATTTGCGGCTTTTTTCTTCTTTCACAAAAAGGAAAAATAAAATGGGTGTGGGTTTGTATTAATGAATGATACCATCTTTTCCCCATGTATTTCCTAATTAGAATCCGTGCTGTTTGAACACTAAGAACTAATGATAGTAAGCGTAGGGGGTGGTCTATTTATCCCTGTATGAGCTACAGCTTTATCAGGTCATTCTGCTAATAGATGATAACAGCGGTACCACACAGCACAATAAAAAACAAAATCATATAAAATGTAAATCTAAAAGTCTAAAAAAAGAAAATTAGGAATAGCAAAATAAACCAAACAAATAAAAAATAATTTTTTTTTCTTGTAAAATTCGTGATTTATTTCTATCTTTTCTAGTTTTCACAATAACAGTAAAACATTTTCACCCTTGCGTTTCAATATTATAGAGTATGACTTAGACTTTTTCTTTCCATGTCAAACCCCTTGGTACATGTGCTCTATAGCTTTGATGACGTTTCTAATCTATTTTGAATCATCTGTAGGTCCACATTCAGCACTTGTAGCACTGTTCAAGATGAAGCGTCGGATTGGATACTTTCTCATCGATACTTATATTCCATCTACTATCATCGTTATTATTAGTTGGATATCATTTTGGATTGATCCAGAGACAGCTCCTGCACGTGTAGCTCTTGGCATTACGACTGTCTTGACTATGACTACATTGATATCTAGTGCACGAGCTAATTTACCTAAAGTGAGTTACGTCAAAGCTATAGACTGGTACCTCTTACTGTGTCTTATATTTGTATTTGGATCTATACTGGAATACACGTGCGTTACCTTTGTCATTGCTAAAAGAAAACGCGCTCAGAAGAAAATGGACATCTTGAAAGGAACTTGTAACTCACCCAATAACAAAGTAAGTAGAAAATCCGCATTGGGAATTTCTTGACACACCTCTTTGGAGAAGGCCAGTTGGTACTGTTAAGGAAAGAAATTAAGTATATTTTGTACTTATAGGGAAAACACTTTATGACTAGTAATATAGTATCTCTAGTATTTCCGCCTATAGAGCTGTCAGTCAATGTCAACTCGTAGACTGTAAGTCTAACGTGTATCAAGCACATTTCACTCAGTAAGACAGCTAAATTAAATTGTTGGTAATTTCTGCAAGGAGGAGTTGTCTCGCTTGCTAAACAGCTGTTTGCTATATATAGGTATGACAGCATATGTATTATTCTCAATGATTCATCACTTATTTTTAGAGAAAATAATCTTCTCTATCCCTTAATCATAACTTAGAAATGTATTACAATTACATTCCTACAATCGAGTGTTAGCTCTCACGGGGATAGTACCTCAGTGTGTTTCAAAGTTAGACATTTTTTTAGAGGATTTTGTGTCACACCTTAAGGATGGCTCGCTCATTAAGGTAACACGTTGTAGTTAGCCAATCATAAGCCTAGATCTAATGCCAATATGAAAACCACTGTTTTAATTTAAAAGTTTAGACACTGGCCAGTGTCATCAAGTGATTTCAAGAAGACAGTCAAAAATTGAAATAACATTCAATTCCATTTCGAATAACCCATTTATAACATTTTGGTCAATATCGTATCCATAACTTTTTTATAATTATTATCTATTATATATTTACACTCAGTATTATATATCCGAAATATCAAACTAATAACTTTATAGTTAAACTTCTTGTTATACACTTTATTGTCAAACTATTAGCCCACGCAAACATATTTACTATCAGTACTTTTTTGTTGTTGTGTTTGTTTCCGTATTTATACATTTGCAAAAGTTTATCTCAATATATCATATTCACTATAAATTTAATTTAAATGAAATAATTTTATCTACTTAAGTACCATTTATATTTTCATGTTTATATTTTCTATATGTATAGTTCAATATATTTATATAATTGTCATACGTTTTTTACATGAGCCTCTGGCTCGGATGTAAGGGCGACCTTATCCCACGTTATGACTTTAATAAATTGATTGAGTATTGATTTATGACTGTCCTTTTCACAGGAGAATCCAGCAGATCTAGAAAGACGGTCACCCACTCACACATTGACATATCGAGTCCACAATAAAACAAACAATAAAACTGATGTCCTGAATAAAGTATTTGGAAGAGGAGAATCCAAGCAAGTCAATGGGCCTAATAGTCACCGCAATAACATACAACGCATCGAAGATAGCCTGATACTCCGTATCGATCCTTCCCTTATTGACAATGGTTCTCGCCTGCTTTTCCCTTTGACATTTTTTGCATTTAATGTGGTTTATTGGATGGTGTATGGCTCTTCTTGACATTTTTATGGTTATATGCTTCAGTACTACCGTTATGGTCAATGATATGATAAAACTGGTGCTGTCGATGACTGCTAAAATAATAGCCAATTAGCATATGCGACCATATGTGAACAGGCAAGGAATTTCAATTTTTGCATGAAAATTGGCGATCTAAGCGAACATATTGCTGCTGTTAAAGGAGGGAACGAAGACACAGTTGTTGAACTACATTCTCTTCGCATAATTAAATCGATTTTGATAACAACAATAATACCAATAATATATTAAATAGTTGTTGGTCACTAATAAGCCTCGAAGATGTAAGGATGTCCTGGCCTCTTTCTTTAATTTTCAAATTGGGCTTCCTGTGTTATCTATTGATAAACGAGTGGAGACTAAAGTCACTGATCCTATCTTTCTTCTCTCCAAACAAACCCCCCCTCCCCCTTAACGCCACAGGAAGCCCATACAATAATACAAATATAGGAGGCTAAGGATGTCCTTCATTAAAACTTTCTAGTCCTTAATGAGAACGGAATGAAGTATATATTTGCTGTAACAAATTGCTATATTTATATTTTTTATAGAAAATAAGCAATAAAATAGCGCCAATGTGGCTTTTAACTCTTTTGAATACATAAGCTACTAAAAATAATTACAAAAGTTATTTTGTAGACATAAGCAGGGGTTCTTTTCTCCTACCCTTTCCTCATCGTTCCAGGTAAAAGAAAGGAACCTCTGCTCGCGCATTGTAGGTATGATACTAATACGCATGGCTGTAAACAAAGGTTGTTCAAACGTCAGACATCACTAATCCAAGAGAAATATAAAAATAAGATTGTATGAGCCCTGACGTTTGAACTGAGCCTTTGTACGAATAAAAACTCTTGTAGATATTAAACCAAAGCAATAGCCGCCATTTTTGTAAATAACCAATATGGCGGCTTTAGCACATCGCTCAAAGCGATGGCCTTTAAGCTTTCATAAAACTAGTTAAAAGTACATCCACTGTACTTGCATTTCTAAAGTTTTTAAACGTTTACTGAAACTCTAAAGATTACTGGAAGGAATAATACTTATGGTTTTTGATATGCTTGATAAAATTACTTTCGTATTAA
>JAUPMH010183529.1:0-12226 GCA_032270665.1 Metridium farcimen
TAAACGCTTTTAAACTCTTTCAACATCAATTCAACATCGATTCAACAATGTTGAAAGAGTTTAAAAGCGTTTAAACAAGAAAAGCATTTATAATGTTGAAACCGTTTTCCGGGGCCTTAAGTTGAGTATGTAACCCGTTGTTTATACATTATAAATGCTTTTCTTATTATTAGTATCACCCAGGGTGTCATCACGCAAGCAAGAGACTCAATAGTGGCTACTCATAGGGTAGATGAACACCAGTAGATTAAACTTTATTATTTGATCAATTTATCTGATTTTATTTATCTTCGCCATAATACATAATGAAGATAATTTGTAGACAAACAAAAATAAACATAATTATAGTATGGCAGTAAAGGCCTTAGTAATAATAAGTAAACAAACATTTTATTATTTAAAAAAACTATCATAAATTGACATTCATGGAAAGTTTCGCTGCTCAGTGTAAAATGCTTATAAAGTTATGTTAAATTAAAAATATAAGGATTAGTATGTAATTTTCTGTTGAGGGCTTTGTGGTCTTGTTTTGCTGTATTATTTTGCTTTTAAATTCTTATAGCTTCTTTAATCTCTTTTTCTCAAACTTTCACAAATTATTGTTATGGCGAATGTCTATCCTATGCCCGGGGTAGTCAATTGAACGAAATCGAACGTCGGATCAATCAAACGCAATTGAAAGAATTATAGATATTACTGTAAATTTACATTTATTCGTATGGTACTCAATTGCAATCAACCATTCAATTGATTGGAAATCGTATGCAATCATCAAATTCACAATTTTTTTAGTGTTCGATTGGCAATCGAATCGAATCATATGATTGCGCTCGATTGTATTCAAATTCTGAAACATTCGATTGACTACACCGGGCCTATGATAGTTTGAAAATATTGTCCTAATACATCAGCAATTATATAAATAATTATATATGATAATTAGTTGGCAGACTATATATTGGAGACTCATACAATAAAGACTTAAAAAGTGACAAATCATAGTTGGAATTTGTTTTTTCTGATTACAATCAAAAGTATTGACATTATTAATTTGAATTATATAGTAGAATAAACAAACAAACCAAAATACTCCAAACTCATTCACAGAGTGACAGAAATATACTAGAAAACCTTGTAATAATACACAATACATTCAAAATTTAGTAATAAACGGAATGCATCGATATGCTAATCAACATGAAAGTCAACAAGCTATCAGACCATTGCAGTGACGTTGTTATGCAACAATTTGCATACACTTGCTTACATCGGTACAGAAATACTCTAATTCGTTTCAAGAACAATATACATGTACAGCGTGAAGCTAAATTAACATTCATACATTCAATTTCTCAAGACTTTTTTAAAGACATTTTTTTAAATTGCTTTACTTTTTTGAAAAGTGTTCGTGACTTGAAAACGTGATTAGCGTCATGTTCGCGGAAAAGACAACTGGTAACCACTCGATTGACGACGCCGTAATTTAGATGGCGATTTGTATTAAAGAAGAGAAACTTTTGCATCATGAAAGTATAAGAAAAGAAATGCTTGTTTTAATTAGAGACTACAGAATCATTTGTAAATAATATTATATTATATTGACCTGATCAATACAACATCAAATGACGAAACGGGAACAAAATTTAGGGGCAGTAACTGAGTTGGATTTTATATTCAAAACGACAATCTTAGGAAGTAATTAGCACTATTTCGACCAAAATCAAAGCCTTTGAGTCGACAGAAACAGCAAACATTGAAACCATACTCAACAAAGCGAATTTACGGAATTTACAGCTAATTTATTCTGATTTCCGGCGTCTACGATTTTTGCCGGCCGGTTTCTCACGTGTGTAAGTCAAAACTGTCCCCAAAATAATCAAAAATACTTCATTGGTCGACAAAATATTTACATACGACATAGATTATATAATAAGTTACTTACTTGGAATAATTTAGAGTTATTTGGGGGTTGGTTTGGGGTTTTTTGGAGTAGTTTTTCCGTCGTCGGCTTCCTCACGTAGTCGAGAATCGATCTGAAAGACTGACCTTCGTTTCGTCATCACATATAATTCAAATGCGCATGCTTCTAAAGTAACCGCTGACTATTACTGACTCACTACATTTTATTTTTTTATTTTTCCAAATTTATTCTTTTATTTAATATTACATTTTATTTGTATTCTTTAATATTATTTTCAATTAATATTTTCAACGTTTATTCGTCGTGTTGAACTTTGTTTTCAAGCTTTTCCAAGCGAATTTCGTACTCAACCACAGGAACCCCAATCACAAAAATCCTACACAGGAAACCCAAGCGTTGATGCGGTTTGCATCAGTTGGATGCAGAAATGCTCCAGCAACAATGCATAATTCATCGAAAGCACAAAGCCTTTTCATCCTTATTCTTCAGTTATGCAAAAGACATTGGAAGCAAATAAGTGAGTATAACTCTCAATATTTATATCAACTTTATAATTCAACGTTATTTGCCTTCGTTCAATCATGGATATTATTATGAATAATTATATTTCTATTAACTTATCTACCGGATTATCCATGGTTCAATGACAATTTTTGTACAGCTTGTTGCTTATACACAGCATTCTTTTATAAATGTTTCATACAAATTGAATAAAGATGTAGCGAAATTAGGAAAATTTTGTAGGTTCAATTTCGAGGTCAAATGTTTGCCCTCAAAGTCACTTGAAATTATTAATTTATACAGAATAATTAAACACAGTTTTATTAGTTATTCATAAATAATAGTCAAATAATGTTAATAGATTAGTAGTGGTAGTAAACTCGAGATTTTTTCAGTTCAATTGTCGGATGTCGGCCATCTTGGAAACCCATCATTCTTAGCGTGCTTGAAAAGCGCGCGCTCAAGTTAGCTTTAGTGTGCGCGAGCGCTTTTGTCACAAAGAAAAAAATACTGACGTAGCCTTGCAAATCATCATTCTTGAGAAATTCTTGAACAAGACAAACGCGTTCTAACTTGCTCGTGAAAAATTAAATTTTTGACAAAATGTTTTAGCTTTTTCGTCGGTATTTTGAAGCAAAAACAAAGTCGCACCAATCCTCCAACCTGGGTGCCCGTATAGCCAGAGTTTACTGAGTTACGCTGAGCGTCCAGGTGAAATAGAAAAAGAAACTGCCTTGTTAAGAACAAGCGTGTCCACACAAACCACTGCAAGAATACTGAAAGAGCTAAATAAAGGAATCTATCTATCTATCTATCTATAAACAAGCAAAGAAACCAGACACCAACTTGGCTTAGTTATGACGTTGATCTAGACGGTAATTTCGTGGTTAAAGCGGAGGCCAAACGGCTATGATAATAGTTGATGATAGTTGAAGGCGTCTCAACTATCATCAACTAACCTGTACGCGCGGCCAAACGGCAAAAACTATCATCGACTATCATGTGAAATTTGAACATGTTCAAACTCTATGATAGTCCATGATATGATAGTCGATGATAGTGCATCAGTGATAGTTGGTGGTCAAACGCACATGATAGTAGGAACTATCATCAACTATCATGAACTATCATTGCCGTTTGGCCGAGGCTTAAAGGTCTCAAAAGACAGCGCCTTCGCAAGCTTGAAAAATATCTTACACTACTAGTTCTTACACTCGAAATGCTACTGGAAAAGCAAGCTGAGGCGGAGAAGAAACGCAATCAGAAAATTGAACTGAAAAGAGAAAGAGCCGCCATTCAGAATATCTCAGTACGAGTAAAAAGAGAGCGAGAAGAAAAAGAGAGAGTCAATGACGGTAAAACTTGCAGCGAAGCAGCGCAAAGTTTTCGAGAACAGACAAGTACAAATTGAAAAAAAGAAAGAAAAAAGAAAGGAAATCTGTCGAAGAAAAACTGAGAAATTCTATTGAAGACGAAGCGGCCAATTGCAAGATAACCAAAGCGGAGAAGATGCAGAGAAAAGACAAGAACAACTTGAAATTGTGAAGACTATCAAAGCAAACAAATCTCCATGCGTATTCAATTATCGCTACCAACAGGTTGAAGAGAAACGCTTTTCAAAAGCACGAGAAAAAGAACTTGAACTACAGCGAAAGACAGACTGCGAAAACTAACAGAGATAGATTTATGAGAAGAATTGTTCAGAAACAACAACTATTGATTGCTGAAAGTCTAGCTGAAGAGATCGAGGTTGATGAAAGCTACTTTGAATCAACAAGTGAGTGAAGATAATGATGGTGAGTTTTGGTAATAACTCCAAGTCTTTTGGAGTTTAAATAGCCGGGTGACTTTAGAATGAAATTGAATATAGAGGGTCCTGAAGGGGTAAAATGGGAGCTGGGATTGGCCTTATTTTTTTTTGGGGGGGGGCATGGGGGAATGGGAGTGGATGCACTGGGACTGGGAATTATAAATAAATGAACAATAGAAAATGGGAATGGGATTGAAAACTTGAGCAAAAATGGTCGGATTATGTGATTTTTGACTGGGATTTGGTCCAAACATAAACTGGTCCAAACATAAACTGGGATTCGCCCCCTCCTCTTTCAGGACCCTCTACATAGTATGTTTTTGAAATGTTCTATATTATTAATGTTCAATACTGAATAAAATATTCATAGTGGCATGCCGGCAATATCCACTAAAATCATAAACGTATACAAAATACGATACTGATGTGCTCACAGCTAGCCCAAGTTCACTAGTTAGTGTTGATTTACTAAAGAATATGCGTTCTTTTGAACTTTCGATTTTTGTCTTAAAATTTAATAAAATTTAATAACATTATTATAGTGTCTTCCTGTAGTACTCTATAATCTGGCCGCGGTCTTAGTTTCAGCCGATGTCGTTTTAACTTCAGTGATTATCCAAAAATTGTTTACTCAGGAACACGTAAGGGTTTGCGGTTATGCGGTTTCGCGTTATTTTTAGTGCGGTTTTGCGGTTTTTTCATTGATAAGTGCGGTTTTGCAAAACTGAGCGGTTTGCGGTTTCTTTGTCATTTCGGACTCGGTGAACGGTGAGAAACGTTTTTCTACGGTGAATAATTATCATTCAGATCATTTTACTTCCTGCTGTTTTGTTTTGGTCAAGTTTTATTTATTTATTGCGGTTTTTTAGCAAGTTTTTTAGCGGTTTTGTTATTTTTTTTTGTGTGCGGTTTTGCGGTTTTCAGCCCTCCTTACGCCCACTCTTTACTACACGCTCTGCCATCTTTTCTTTAGTGGTACTACCAAAACCAGTATGTATGTATGTTGTGGAGAAATGATTCGTAAATTGGACTCGAATCACCTTAAGAACAATCTTTGACAGTACATGATAGTTTAGAAATTATTTATTCAAGTGCAAATCATTTACAATGTTTAATAACTTTTTCTTTTCAGTGCATTTTACACACTGCTACAAGCAATTACTACATTTTATCAAATATTACATGGTGAGATTATCTATATATGCCGTAATTTACGCAATTCAAACAATTCAACAAATTTAACAATCTTGATTTTTTGTAGCAATACATGTACAGGCGAAGCCTCGATTTATTGTAAAAATATTCACATTTATTCTAAGCAAAACGCGAAGAAATATTACCGTTAAATAATAGAAAACCCATTTAAATTTAACCTGAATTCAACAAATTTAACAATCTTAATTTTTTTGTAGCAATGCAGGCAAAGCCTCGATTTGTTATAAAAATATCCCCTTTTTTCCCCAAGCAAAACGCGAACAAATATTACCTCTTAACAATAGAAAATACATTTAAATTTACCCTGAGTCGATCAGTGTGCAAATGCGCTTTTTCACGGTAAAAAAATACAGTGTTGCTAAGTGAAACTCAGATTTTGTAGATTAAATTTAACAATCTTTTCAAAGCCATTATTTCAAATGCAATACACCAGTTTTTAAAAGGTTGTCATGATATCCAAGGGATAATGCTGATATATAGATCGTAAAACTCGTCACGAACATCGCATTAATTCTGGTCTGTTCCTACCCCCTCCCCCCTGATTTTTTTCCGCTCCCAGTCCCAGTCTCTCTTCGGCTCGCTTCTCAAAAAAGGAAGCCCAAAAGTAAAAAAAGTTGCCTGCGGAGGAGGCTAGTCTGTTCCGTATTTTTATGCCTATCCGATTGTTTTATTTATTTGTTTATTTGTTTGTATGTCTATCCGTTCGATGGTTTGTTTGTCTGTTTTTTTTAGGGGGAGGGGGGAGGGGGGAGTTGCTACTGGTGTTGGGATTCCTTTTGGATGTCTGTCTGTCTGTTTGTTTGTTAGTTTTTTTTCTTTTGTTAGCATGTCAGCCAGTTTGGCCGTTTGTTTGCCTGTCAGTTAGTCAGTTAGCTTGCTTATTTATTATTCTTAGACGAAAACTATTAACAAAACATCTAGTCGATTATTCTTACTTAAAAATATTATCAATACAACAATTCCTTTCCGCCTCAGAATGACCTGTTGCCTTGGACAACCTTTTAAAAATTGGTGTATTTATATGATACGGCATGTTACACACTATCGTGGTTTATGTCTTAGGCTCCAGCTCCAGTACTTCTTCCCAATATTTTTAGATTTTGGCAAACTTATCCTCTCGCCTGAAGCTCTCTGCAGATAGAAAATTGGTTATGATACACCCTTTCCGAGATAGTTTGTCACCCGTGAAAAGTCTACCAGCTAGTGGCGCAAAGGATCATGGTCAGCTTAGAAACTAAGGGCCCCTTGCAAACGGTTTCAACATTTGCTTCAACATCCGTTCGATTTTGTTGAATGACAATAATTAAACGCTTTTAAACTCTTTCAACATCAATTCAACATCGATTCAACATGTTTCAACAATGTTGAAAGAGTTTAAAAGCGTTTAAACATTGCCATTCAATAAAATCAAACAGATGTTGAAGCAAATGTTGAAACCGTTTGCCCGGGCCTTAACGCCTTGGCTGTTTTCTAATAAGTAGAATAGTCTCAATAACACATTGGCAAGTGTGGCGAAGTAGCCATGAAATCACTGCGTTCCAGTAAAGTATACATAGCTATAGGCTACCCATTGTACCCTGCGCCACTAGCTTTTAGACTTTTCACTTCACTGGTGACAAAGGTTCTCGGAAAGAGTATATGTTTGTTTATCCCACATCATATAAAATACAGCCAATCAGAATGCTTGAAAGCCGTTGTATATTCGCCGATATTCAACTGCCTCTTCCCATGAGACATTGCAGGTTCTCTTTATTTTATATGATGTGGGATAAAATAGTTATTGTTGGCTTTCACCTACGACATTGTAATTTCGCATGATAATAAATTTAAAGTTTCATTTACGGCGTCTCAATGCGTTTTACAGTTCAGTGTTTCTTGAAAATAATAGTGTTTTTTAGTGAGGACTTGAAAACAGAAAAGGTGGAATGTTTTTAAATGCCTTCAGGGAGATTGCTCCATAAAGCTGGGGCAGCCAGAGCAAAGGCCCTCTATAATCTAGTAAAGCGTTCAAAACTTCATATAGTGGTCAAGTTTCAAGGTTGTAGATTATTTCGTTGTGGCGTTTTTGGCGAGCAAACATGACTGACGCGTTTTTGGTAAAAATATTTGTGAAGGGCACAAACAGTGAAGGGCAGTGAATTCGAAGGTGAAGGGCACAAACATGGCGGATAAAACTTCAAAGGCTTAATATGGCGAAATATTCAATAATTTGTATTCTATTTTACTGGAATATGTTTAATGGAGATGTCTTGTATTTTCTTTTTGCACGTGGAAAACAAATAAACCTTTGCTTTTCTTTATTTCTGATGTTTTTTTATATTTATATAGCAATATTTTTTTTATGTTTTGCAGATACGATACCTGGAATGGCACGTCACGTGTTCCAAAATTGCTGTTATTGACATTGGCGTTCTTTTCCTTCAGAGGCTGCTTTGCTCTTTGGTTGTTTTCTGAAACGAGTAAGTACAACACTCAGATACAGTGTGATAATTTATGATTAAGTCACTAAAAATAAAGTAAGTTTCACGGTTCGAGTGTTCTTACTATAAATGTACAATAACTAGCGGTTAAACTAACTAGCGGTGAGAATGAGTTTTTGAGGGCAACTTGGATATTGAGATTATTGAGTATGTTATTTAGTGCCGTTAAATTACCTTCATTACTTTATCACGTGAAGTGAGTAATATTATTGACTTGTCTTCGAATTATGGCACTCAAAATCGATATTAGACATATACTTAAAAATATTATTCCTGGAATATTAATATGTCTTGTCATTAGCTATAGAACTTTTGTACAGATCTTTTTCTTTATACAGATCTGTGAAATACTTTTTAATATTTTTTAGTATTCTTCACTCGTATTTGTTCTGTTAACGGTTGTGTTTACTTAGCTATTGTACTAGTAATTATATTGCGTGTTTCGTGTTTATCTGACTATTATACTGTAATTAGTGACACTTGGTTTCACGGTTTAATGAAAATTACACTATAATAGGATATATTGAATCCTTACTTAACCAATATCAACAGCAATTGGGTGAGGGGGGGGGGTAAATTAGACACCCAATTCACCTCCACCCCCCCCAGGATCCTCCCTTCAGGGTACAACGCAACAGTTTACATATCTATTTTCGACTTGTCACTTTTTAAACGCCAATTTTTTTAGTGCATTTCTAAAAGATTTAATTTTGACCGAAAAAAGATCGCAATTAACAAAAGTATTTGAAAGGAAAAACTGGCGAAAAATTGTTTTTTGCTATTATTGTTGACAAAAAATGCAAATAGGTTTGAATCCACATACATTAAATTGCATGTGCTTTTCGGAATAAAGCTATGGTTTTAAAATGCGGCGAATCCAAAAATAGACCATGAGAAGTTAAACAGTGCTTATTTATTTGACCATATAATCGATTAATGGTTTTTGCAGCTTTTTTGGAAAACAAATGAAATATTCTTAAACCATAACATCAATCGTTAAAAACAAATGCTTTATGTTCGTTGGCACAAATTATTTATTTTATACAGCAATTTATATGGACAGATATTTATCTTTCCGACTAGCAAACATAAAGTCGTTGGTGATATTGTTATCTGCCGGAGTACTTCATTTATGGTAAGATCATCTTTTCGTTGAAGTATCTCCACTTCACAATATGAATTTCAATTGATACACATCTTTTTGTCTGGCCTCTTTATTTTAACTCATTATTATAAGTTTTATTGGGCGGCTTTTGCTCCGTATAGCTTTTAGCATCGATAACCCCTATATAACGTTTAGGATAATATAGGATTGCCGTTGTTTAACTTGGTATTTTATGATAGGTAATATAATGAAATTTGTTACACCGTAAAAAATGTTGTATTAACTTTACTGACGTTTCAAGCTTTAGCCCTTCGTCGGAGTAAAAGAACCTTTAAAAGGATACCTTTTACTCCGACGAAGGGCTAAAGCTTGAAACGTCAGTGCAGTTAAGTCAACATTTTTGCGGTGTTACAAATTTCATTATATTACCTATCGTTTTTATCAAACACCGACGCAGCCTAAACTAGTTTACTCGTTGCTATTTTATGGTTGATCAACTGACCTTTTTTGTTGTCCTTTGCAGCAGGTACGTTCCTTTTGGGCTGTGTGTTGTTGTTAACATCCTTATTAACTGGCTCTGTATTAATGTGATAAAATTAGTTTATTATTTGGCAGCCACGCACGGTATTGTAATATAAATATAGTACTGGATTTAGCTTCGTAATTCTCAACATTTAACCAAGGATTCACAATGAGCGCTATTCTACCCCCTAACATTACAACACCCTAAAACACACCAATAATAACTTTATTAAAGTATCTTTCGTTCTAGCTTTAAACAAAACTAATTGCAAGGTGACACAAACACACTACTAACACCAACACACCAAATAGAAACCCACCTACACATTATAATACACCACTTCAACACCGACACCAATCAGTACCAACACCAACAACCTAAAAGTTGTAAAAAAGTTGTAGCCAAAAAATTCCATGCAGTTTTTATACCTTTGATATCCCAAAGAGAACCAGGTTGAGCGTTGTCTTCGGTGTATGTTAGCTGAGCTTGCTTGGGTACAATATGGCCATCTGTAAATGACAAACTTGTTGATCATTCGAGTAGACAAAATATTTTCTCTGAAGAATATTGTTTTATTCACACCAGTCCAAACATGAGCGTTCAGTTCATTATCCGATTTTTCTCTTATGTAATATGTGAGTCGAGTGTGGTATTATGCTGTAAATACTGAATATCAGTACACCTATTTCAAAAAGGTTGTCATAGGCGAAAGGCGATAGGCGATATGAAATAGGTCATTCCAAGATCCAAGAGTAGCTGGAATAGCGTGTTTCTGCTTCTTTTTTTCACCAAGAACACGGAGGCTAGTGTTGAGATATTCCGTGTTGTTAATTTGTAGTCCATGAAACCATTTTCAAAGGCCTCGATGTATGAATGGCATATCGCTTATCTCCTTTGGCCTTTGGCGATGACAACCTTTTTGAAATATAGGTGTATATAATGGAAGTGAGTGAGACTTACGGAAGAGCCCCAGCTGTTATAAAATAAACGTTTTAAAGTAAAGTGTATTTTCGCACTCTTTTTAATATATAATATAGTAATATAATATAATATTGTAATATTATTGCGGACTTGTTTTATTAGACTCATATATACTTAAACATATTATTCCTGGACTATAAATATGTTTGTCTTTAGCTATAGAATTTTAGTAACGATCTGCGAAATACTTTTTAACTTTTTTGTATTCTTCACTCCTATTTTTTCTGTTTGTAGTTGTGTTTAATTAGGTGGCTATATATTATTTTGCTAGTTGTGTTTAATTAGGTGGCTATATATTATTTTGCTTAGTTCGTGTTTCTCTGACTATTTTATTCTAATTAATGACACTTCACGGTTTCACGGTTAATACAAATTATACTATAATAGGATATATTGAATAATTACCTAACCAATATCAACAGCAATTACAACAATTATTTATATAGTTGTACACAGTGTTGCTTTTCAACGCCCCTCCACCACCCTTAATCGGCCCTTCAGGGTACACGCAATATCAGTTATACTTTTCCATTTTCGACTTGTCACTTTTTCAAAAAGCAAATTTTAGTACTTATCTAAACGAGTTTGACAGAACATTTCCCTATTTGCTGTCGATAAACTAACCGAAAAGTGTTTACATAGCTTTTTACACTGACCGAATTAAAAAAAGATTATTTGAAAGGAAACTTGCGAAAAATTGCTTTTTGCTACTATTGCATGTTGACGTGACATTATAGTCTAGCTTCACGTTATTTATCACCGCTGTACTATTTGACAAAAGGCACATTTGCACAGGCCAAGCCTCGATTTGTTTTAAAAATATTCACAAATTCCAAGCAAAGCACGAAAAATGTTGTCGCTAAAATATAGAAGACCCATTGAATTGGAGCTATCCCTATGCAAATGCGCCTTTTGCCTATTATAAACAAAAGTGAAAGCAGGACTTATATAACATTTGACAATGACATTTATGATCGCTTAATGGCCAGTTTTGCAACCATTTCGAAATATCAATAAAAAGTGCTAAAAAAATGATACAAAATCGAACGGATGTTAAAGCAAATGTTGAAACCGTTTGCCTGGGCCTTACAGTGCGACTACTGAAACCGGGGCCACCGAAACTGAATGTTAAAATAAATAGTTTTGGGGATCAAATAAAAAACTTGTAGAGGGTTCTCACAGGCTAAGATGTTTCTTATTCAAACTTTACCTATTACGTTCACAAATAATGAAAATCATTAGCATTTTAAGCAAAAAAGTCAAACATTTGTAGAGATTCTATTGTTCATATTCTCCATCGATTGGATAATCATGTTTTGGTGGCCCCGTTTTCAGTAGTCGCACTGTAAGTGAACCTCACAGAAGATCCCCGATTGTTGTTAAATAAACGTTTTTAAATGAGGTTTATTTTCACACAAGAAGTTTCTACCTTTATTATCCCTAAGTGATCCAGGAGATGCTCTCTCCTCGGTGTATGTAAGCTCAGCTTGCTTGGGTACAATACCGACTTCTGTAAATGACAAACTTGCTGATCAGTCAACCCGACAAAAAAATGATTACTTTTTTCAGACTGATCAGAATTTACCGCTTATCAATCAAATTATTCGATAAACCGCGATTTAGTTTGTTTCTTACCTTTCACGGGAACTCTTCTGTCACTTATTTCGGTCATGTTTTAGTCCAGCACGTT
>JAUPMH010183640.1:0-12223 GCA_032270665.1 Metridium farcimen
CTCACAAATCTCTTTCATTTGCACGGACTGTTACTGAACAAAAGAATATATTACATGGTTTTGAGGCTAACACTGAGGAAAAGAGATCTCGAAACTGGAGTATTGATAAATACAGTTAATTATGCCATAAAAAATTTTTTTTGGATATTTTTTTTTTTTAACCACTTTCATCTGGCTTGAAAAAGGCCAAAAATATATATTAAGTAGAGCCTATTGAAAATAAGTTTGAAACATTTTAATATGAAAAAAAAAGAATGCCTGCTCCAAAAATTGAAATAAGTATAATGCATAGTGAGAGTTACCTAATTACCAAAAAAATGAAACATGAATAAAAAATAGAAACAGTTGTTGACAATAGAATATTTACACTTTCATAGGTAACATTGTATCATTTCCCAATATTATAATATGATGCAATATCAGACTCACTTTCAACAGCACTGAAATAAAATACAGTTTATGCCAGAAATTTTATACTTTTGATACCATTAAAATGATATTAAATGGTCCTTTGGCCTTCTCTAAGAAATCAATATGAGGTTTATTAAATCAGCCATCAATTTCAATGATTTTATAGCGATAGCTTGATTGCAATGATAATTACTACAATAATTATCGATACAGGTCTACAAATGCACAATTGCATAAGAACTGTGTTAACATTAAAAAAAAAAAAATATATATATATACATGTAATTATGTTTTTCACAAATATAAATTGTTTTGAATTAAAGGGTAGTTGTTATGGATAAAATGATAAAATGGATAAAAGACAAATTATTCCTGAAAATGTATTCAAAAAAAAAAAAAATGCCTCAATTTATATAGCGCTATATCTCTTGAAAAGCTCATAGCGCTTTACAATCTACTAATGTGTATATGGAGGACATTATCGGACTGCTGTAAACCAGCAGTTTACAATCCTGACTGTTGTACCGGGTGACAATCCCCTACTCTTTGCGAACATAGCACAACAGGATCTTTAACGTCCACCTTATATAGGATTAGAGTGAAAGCAGAAGGGACCTCTGGCTTTACGTCTTTATCTGAGAAGACGAGGCACATAGAGAGTAAAGTGTCTTGTCCAAGAACACAACACATTTGCCCGGGCCGGGAATTGAACCCAGACCAGTAGGCCCAGTATCCGATCGACTGACCACTAGACCATCACGCCTCTCTATGTATCAACCATTAAGGCTGGTTTTCACTAGGCATAAGCATAAGCATAAGCTAAACACAAGAAAACAAACATGTTTGTTTTTCTTATGCTTATGCTTATGTCTGCTTATGTCAAGTGAAAAATAGAAGAAACTATGTTATGCTTGTGCTTGTGCTTATGCTTGTGCTTATGCCTAGTGAAAACCAGCCTTTAATACAACTACTGTAAGGTGTCAAAAAAGACAGAAAACCCAGGGTTAGCCCAGATCCAGAGTAAGACCCAAATTTGTGCCGATTCGATGCTGTCAAAACAAATTACATTATCAATAGCAACAGATATGGAACACAACGTCAACCAACAGTGGATTTGCGCCTCAACATCCTCTCTTCTTGTTACTTGAAATAATTTTGGATTGTTTGTACAAAAGAAAAATGTTATGCCTGAAAGGGGTCTCTTGATGTCCATTGTTTACATGGTGCTGCTCTCGATTGTTGATTTAACCAATGAATACCTCACAAATCTTGGCTGGAAAATTGAGAAAATGTCAGAGCGTTTCAAAGGGTTTGAATTTCATCACAATTAGATGATATCCTATTTCAATATGGCGATCCAAAATGGCGGACTTAGTTACGATAAATTCATTGATTTTTTATGGCATTTCCCAACAAAAACAGGGAAATTGTTTATTGTTCGTTGTTCAAACAACTCAGAAACAACTATATCACTGCAAGAAGTTTGAATGATGTGTAGTATGATAAACATTTTGTAGTTAGAGTTGTTTGTGAGTTGTTCAACAAACAATAAAGGATTTCTAAAATATTTCTGGGTGCCCACGGTTTTTCGATTCGCACTGTAATACGCATTCAACTGATAAAAACCATATAAAAATTTCACTACAATAATATTATAATATCTCATTACACATAAAATTATTTGTGGCACAATATTTTCAAATAATGTTTTTCAACTTTTTGTAAAAAATAATAATATAATAATAAATCTTTATTGGGTTCCAAATAAAGCAGAGGGATGTTCATCTTACTCAAATAATTTGTTTGTAATACATTTGTAATAAATTATTAATTATTAATATTATTATAATTTTTTCAAATATCAAACCATTAATTTAGTTTTCAAGTTTCTACATCGTCAATATTCTATTATATAAACTGGTACACAGCATGACCCAGCAGTTACACTTTTAAATTTTGTTTTCAAAAACATAAGTTGGCAGGTTTGTTTTTGTAACGATCAATGGAAAAAAACAAGATGAAATATAATTGCTTGTCAAAAAACACCCAAGAAAAACAGATTTTTTAAAAAAATTGTGGTTCAAAATCAACAATATATAAATTTTCTTGACTAGGACTTAAACTACCCGACTATTTGGGTGTGTATTTGTGTGTTCAGAGGTGGCAAGATTTGTGAAAAGAAAAGTTTGCAAAGGTTTTTCTATTAATGTTGTAGTATTAAGTGTGATGGGTCAAAATTGAACACAAAAAAGTGTCTGTCAAATTACATCAAGATTAGAAGTAATGTGTTCATTTCTTTGGAAATTATGCTTTAAATGACTGAAACAACTAGTTCTAGAAGTCAAATAAAATGATTTTCAAATAAGACTTCGACACTTCGTTGTTTGATGAAACAACAAGATCATTAATAAGTCTTCTACCATGTACTGTGGAGGTATTATCACTTACAAAACAAAAAATTCAACACAAATTACCATAAAACAGACAAAAGAGAATTTGCTGAAGTAGAAAGCTTTCATGTTGGTAAAAACTGGTGTAATTCTTACACACAAAGTACACTCTAACGCAGGGTATTATTGCCAGGAAAGCAATATTCATCAGCACATGGGTTTTTCAACACCAGATGTTGGCATGATAATGCACATCATGATTTAGAATAAGAATTTATTTTGTCAAACGATCAACTACCAAACCGTAGTATCATTACTGGTTTATTGTTTGGCAAATTGAACCATCATCACCAGCAAGAAAATAAGATAATACTACTGGTATATAAACATGAGGTTATAGTTATGTCCAAGCAATGTGTATTCCAAACAAAAGTACTAATTTGCATGTCCTTTGTTTCCAGGCAAAAGCTGAACACAATAATAGATATTAGCATAGAAGTATTGAAGCCCTTAATGGAAATTAGACTTTCTAACAATCAGATATACATATGTTCACTAGATGAGATATATCCTTAGAGTTTAGAAATTGCTTTCAAAGCTATTATCAAACCAAAACATGGTTATTTTTTTGATATTGTAAACTTGGTTGTATGTGAAGTGTGATCCTAGATCAAGTATGGTGACACTAAACAAGTTTTCTGCTTGAGTGGCAATAGTTCACTAAATTTCACTTTCCCTTGGAGATGTGTTTTCTAAAATCCCTTGAAAACACTGATGATTAAGCCTAGAGAAGACTGGTCAACTTGAAAAACAAAAAAACAACTCAAAAATAGAGTTCTTTTGTTTAATGTAAAACAACTAGCACAAACACATCATTTACTTTCAATAACAAAATCACTTGAAAAAAACTCCAAAATATTGCCACTATTTTGACTTCATGGTCATAGCCTTTTTAGAAAATATATTATGCAAGAACCCTTCTATTAGAGACCCAACTAGCTTTAGCATCCTACAATAATAGAACGACAGAAAATAAATTTTTTGACTTGAAAAGTCTTAGTAAACATCTATGATTTTTGCAATAATTATGATTAGCCCTCAGGTATTTAGTCATAAGACCAATATGAACAAAAAAATTGTACTTTGAAAAGCCGAAAACTAGCCATTATGTAGGTAAGTCACAAAGCTGACGATCGATTGACAATAATTACATGTCAGACCGAATTATCATTAACATTTATGGACAACAGAAGCTTATTCAAATAAAAAGTGTCTTAAAAAACCTTGATGATCAGAACAAATTGAATAGGGATGTATAACTGAATTTTTAAGAATAAACGAAGAGTTTTGTAATGAGGCGAAATTAAATGGCAGTAGGCTTTTTCGGCTCTGTAATAAATCGCATTTCAAATGGTGTAAAAATTCCAAAATAAAAATCACCATGATCTTATGTCAATATCATTCCCTGGGACCACAATTGTATGCAGCGAAACAACAATCCTACAATTTAATAATGAAAACATAAATCTGCCAAATTTAACCGTTGACAAAACGAAAGGTCAAAAGATATCATATCTCTGGGGAGAAGAAAGACCAAACATATTGTCAACATGGTCAAGTTTGAAAGAAAGAAAAAAAAACAACAACAAGATTTGAACAATAAAATGACGGGTAGAAATCTTACCGATAGGTTATCCACAGATTCAAACACGTAGCAAAAACAAGAACATGTATTGTCGTTAGACTTGACCAAATAGGCGAAGCATTTCTTGTCCAAAGAACGAGCGCATCGGGTTATAGTTTGTACACCATGTTGAAAAGTTATTGTGCCGTCCGCCACGTTAAGCGCTTTTACCGAAGATCCTTCGACACACAGATGGATGTCATTCCTTTCCTTCCTTCGACGAACCTCGGATATAACCCATGGCAGCATTGACTGAGTATAACGCCTGTCAAGGACAGCGAAACCTAGATATACAAACTGAAACCTTTGACTAGCTCCTTCGCCATTTTGAAGTAGCTCATCAGCAGGATGGAGGTTTTCGGCTGCAGATGTCATTATTGAGTCTTTAGCTTCAGTAGAATCTCCTTCTTCAAAACTGCCAACGCCACTATCGATTGACTTAGTACATACTTGGTTTGGTTGGCAGTTGGAAGGACTATTTTTGAGCCATCCCGTTTTTATGGAGCTCCTCACATCCATTACACAGAGACACGAGGTATCCAGGCCTGGGCTTTACTTTTATAATAAGACCAGCCTCGTTCTGATGCCACCTAAGCCCTTTACCTTTTCTTTTGTTTAGCTAATTAACTTTTCTCTTTGAAACAATAAAGTTGCTCGAACATGCCTCATTTGATGAGCTGCTGCCTGGAAAGAAATGGAAAATGAAATTAAATAAATGATAAACTAATCGATTCGTGTAACATGAGAGCGGTTGTTCGGCTTGACAGACAGTTTTAAAGAACTGTTTGACGTCAGAGCCTTTAAAAATCATATCATCCTCTTATTTCCAAAACATCGCTTTTTTAAAGAAATTGCGAAATGTTTTTCAAAACAAGGAAGTTGTAGTTATTTTCAAACATGAAATGGTTACAATTTCAACCCATGTTAACTAAAAAAAACATCAGGATTACGTCGCTTTGAACACATAAAAACCCATGCGTGATCACTGATCTTGCATAAACCACCACACATCAAAATATCGACAAATTAAAACCGCCCTAGACTTAACTAAACTATCTAACATGAAATTGGGAAATTACAACCATGCTTACTTACATTTTGAATTATTTTTTGCATCAAGAGGCCATCAGTATATGCAGCGTGCTTGCTCGTTGGCCAAGGTCAGAAACACTGAATTTGACATGCGTCACAGAAAGTCAGTAGATAATTCAATCAGAGCTCTACTGCGGCTGAAGAAAACGGTTTAAGCTTATTATTAAGCATATCAGATGAATGTGCTTTCTCTAGACCAATAGAATTCTACAAAGGTGATTTCTTTTGTCGCGAAGCAGTGGGAGCTCAATGATAAATTGGTGTGTTTGGATTTTTTTACTGTATCATGCTCTGATTAAAAACGTACCTGCAGGTTATTTACAGAAACGACAAAGCTGTCACGAAATTTGTATTGATCCTCAAATTGAATTTTTTTTAGATGGCACTTTTTCCTTTGTTGATCTTTTTAATAGTTCTTTATATATTTTGGTAAAAAAAATTATTTTTTCAAAAAAATATATTGTTTTTCCAAAACATTGACACCTGTAATTCTACTTCAAATCCTCGCGACCTTGACCTCGAATCAAAATACATGTATTCACAATATCATAAAGATTTTATTATTCCCTGATATTATACGGCTAGAATTTATCAATATAGTACACAAGCTACCCTAACATTACCGTGGCATGATTTTTTACATTGACTAGGCGACAGGCAGGCGAACTTCTTTGGCGTTGACCAATGATAATTTGTGTTTATTTTAATCACGCTTTGATATGATAAATATACCGGGCACTTGCTATTATAGCGGCGATAGGTTTTGTAGTCGCTTTCTTTTTGGTTTGACCTTCAGGCACGCGATGGCAAAAGAATCATAATTTATATATTCGATTTTTACTCCCAAATACAAGTTTAGCTTGCCCTGCCGCGCAACGAAATAAGGGAATTAGTTTGCTCACAACACAATTATTAACGCAACGGCCCCCATTGTTCTTAAAATGTGTAACTTTGTGTCAGGTCGACAAGATACTGTGTTACTTGAAACGCAAAGCATGCATCTCTTTTTATAGTTACACCGTACCTAGTTACACCGTACCTAAGATCACGTGTGCCATTTTCTACAGCAAAGCATGATGGGAAACTATTGCGTTTTGGGGTTGTTTATGTTTATTGTACATGTGTTTTTTAGATATTACGCTTGATTGAAATCGTGTCAGATTATTGATTCGAGTTTAATTAAGGGAACTGGGACCGACACAAAGGCACAAATGGAAACAAAAACAAGAAACAACTGAACAAACAACAAAGAAACCGCCTTTATTGCACACTTGACACGGTTTTCTTTGTTATCCCGGTTGTTATTCATGGCGATGTATTTCTGATATAAACCTCTATATTTATGGTTTATAGCCTCCATTCTCGGTATATAACTGGCTAAAATACATTTAGGGGGCCTTTCAGTTTTATAAAAATTGTTTGGGCTTTAGGCGGTGCTTTCAAACATCAGACAAACGTTTACTTTATTGACTATTATGATCTCTCTATAAAATATCCGTATGTATATACGAAAAAAAAATGCTAATTCAATGTTTTTATATTTCTTCACACTTTTTTTCTTGTCTTAGTTATATGTCTATAATGATACATACATAGAGAGAGCCTATCAGACGGATTTTTAAGGTCTTACATACCTCTGGATATGAATAGTAATGAGGGACATTTAGTCTAAATATCCCTCACGATTATATTAAAGTTTACACAAACTTTATCAGTGACATTATCTATAAGTCAAGATTGCGTGACATCTTTTCAAGTCATATAATTTATTTTTGCATTTTTTAAAACAAAATATGAAGGGAAATCTATTTTAGGCTTTAATACTGACGTCCGCTAAAATAATTCCCGAATAGACTTTTTTGTATATAAAGCATCAATATAAAAATTATTTGGGAATATATTTTATCAGGCCCATAGAAAAGTGCTGCTGTCTGTGCCGGTGTGGCCAAAAAATATTTGATTCAGTCACCGACTCCCTATACTACCCCACCCCAAACGCTTAATTAACAAGATGGCACGCGCATAAACAAATCCAGTGCGCACTTCTCACGGCAAAAGGCCCTGGAAACGAGGTTGTACCTTTTGTTTTGATTTTGTAAATATGGACTAATATGACAATTTGTGTTTGATGGTTTTTTTTTCAGTGTTGAAGCGACAATTCACAGGCACATATTTCTCCCATGTTGATTTATTTTTAACCAAAGAACTAGCTTAAGAAAATTTGAAAAAAAAATCCATACTTAATGAAGTGAATGCTTGGCTACTGAGAAACTACTAGCTAGAGAAACTGGCTACAACATCGATATAATTACCTGGAGGGGTCCTTTCCCCTTTTGTCTGATTTCTTCACTTCTCTTAGCCCCTCTCATTCTTGTTTTCTCTTCTTATTATTCGTTTTCATATTTTTTTTTGCAAGTTTGGTTTTCAATTTTCCTTGGCCTTTCCCCTCCCGTTTTACATTTTTCTTCTGCTTTATTTACAGGTCTCAATCCATATAAGCTGATATACTGCATGTCAAGATATATAGATGTAAAATAATTTATTATCAATTTGAGTTGTCATCTTTTACGTCGGCAAATTAGTTTTGAGAGTGCACGTGATCATGGTGATGAGAAGGTAGCAGGCGCAAGGGGATTGGGCCTACCACAGGGTTATTTATGTAAGTTGGTCACGTGACTATTGGTGCCTTTCGTTTCGTTCAAGATGTCGGCAGACAGACGTATGAGTGTATGGAGTAGTCTTTTCGTCATGTTTACATGAAAATATCCGGACTTTTCCTCTCGTTTGTAATCGTTTACAAGTAGGCAAGGGTGTATTGGTTATACTGCTAGCAATAAAGACCATTTTCCTACTCTGAGATTGTTTCAAGGTGAGTAGAAAAGCCTGCAATACTGAACATGTTTGTTAGTACCTTTCAAAAGGAAATTTTCGTAGCGTCCAACGCAACGACGGCGAACGAAATTCCGACGTTGCTGTTTCCAAATTACTGTTTATTATTTCTAAGTTAATTAGATGGTGAAATTGTGGTATTGGTGCATTATTTGTAAGTGGTACGTGTAACTGCAATAGTGATTGTTGTCTATTGAATTTCGCTCGTTTATTTCTGTCCTGTTTATATGGCGTTCGTTGCTAGCTACTAAGTCTAAATTCGCGGACATGTCTTCAAGGATCTATGTGACGTTGTAATGCCTTTGAAACTATCACTTATTTAATCAGATTTCTCAGGAATTGTTGATACTCAAAGTTGGTTGGCATAGTGTCCTTATTCACTAATTATCCTTTAGCGTCCTCCCTCAAAGCAAGTCAAAATGCCGAAATGTGAATTTATAATTTTGTTTTGCATGTGATATTTTAAAATTATTGTTTTCTACAGTATTGCATCTTACAAAAATGTCCTTTGTGAGGTATATATCGGTAATTTAGTTCTTGAATTTTACTGTTCAAACAAAATGCAGAATTTTTTGTTTATTGCAATCATTTGTAAATATATACATATTACTCTTAGATCTGTCTTTGTATGCTCGGAATTGCTAAATTGTGATCCATTTAATCAGGAATGTATTTAAAAATACTATGAGTTAAATGTTATCACACAAAGTGACAATCCAATAATTTTTTTAATAATTATCATTAAGAGAGTTAATATAATTGTGAAAAGCAAACTGCCACTATCAGTATGCATATCTCTTTCATTTGTTTATTCCTGTTTCACCCATCACTTCTAGTAATAGTTTCTCTTGAAGTAAAACAATCCAAATCATACTGTGTTGTGCTTGGGGTTTTATCAATACAAAGGGTTATTACAAATGATATACGTTTTATGCAAATCCTAGTACTATTGTTTAAATTTATGTTTGTAATATTGAGCTTGTTGAAATAGCTAAATAAAAATGATCACGATACAATTAACATATCTTCTATTGTACTAAAGAATTTCAGAGTCATTGTTGTAAGTAAAACAGGAGATTTTGTTATATTGTTGCAACAACAATTATGACACCTTGTTCAAGTTTTGGGGTTATAATTACTAAAACTCACTTACCAAGCTTTGACTTTGTTACAGCGTTGTAAAAGTGCTATAAATGAACTCACAGTGAACATTCTTTAGTCATTCTTTCTTTTATTAAAGTGACAATGTCATATATAACTGATAAATAGCTTATTCCTTTGTAAATTCATAAATTCAAAGTTTTTAATCCTCTTTATGTTAGAATTTCTTATGTCTGTTTACGGTTTATTGGGTAAAATAACCTTTTTTATGATAAAATATTAACTAGGTTCTTGTATTGCTGTTTGTTTGAAGTGTTAGGGACTCTAACAAATGTATACTATTAGTAATAAATAATTAATTATAAAACAGACATTGTCTTGTTTGTTAGAAAGCTGTTTCCTGTGATGTCATCAGAATACTTCCCTCAGTTTTAAAACTTCAATGTCTTAGATTGAATTTTTTTTATAAATACAGACATGTGCACACTTAAATAATATTTGTATCAAATCTCTGGTATTTTTTTCATCAATTTTTTTGTCTAACAAAACCTGTATTTCATAGTAAAACAATGCATTGTTTCCTGAAGGAAGTTGAGTTGAAAGAGAAGTTACAATTAAAAACAATGATCCTGCCTTATGTGTGACATTTATGTCACACACTCGGTTGTATTAGTTGTCTTTGCTCTAAAGAATTACACTTATCTAAATAATACTAGTCAAATATATTACTAGCTTTTTTGAATTTAATTTAATTCAAATTTTTTCACACTCTAAAAATGTTTCACCAATTGCTATCTATTATCAATCAAAATTATTTATAACTTAGATATTGGTTAGAGCTTTGTTGGTGAGTTTTTTTTCTGAGATTTTTCATGTATAAACAAGTTGAAGTTTGATCAAGTTAAGTCTTGGCCGAGAGAGAATTAAAAGAGGAGTGAGGGAAGGAGGATGGTATGTCAAAAAGTAGATGTGTTGCATTTTTATTAGTTTTTTGGCTGTTGTAATGACAATATCAAACATTCTGTAACATCCCTGAAGATGGCCGCTTAGCCCGAGACATCGGATAATAATATCTTATTAACCGAGCGCGAGGGCTATACGGGAAGTTATGGAACAAGTTTTTTCCACTGTCTTACGGCCAGAGCGCGTAACGCAAGGGCCATAAAGAGTGGGAAAAAACAAGGTTCCATAACTTCCAGTACGCGGCCCGAGCAAGCGAGGTTAATAAGATATTTATTATATAGCAATTTTAGGGAAAAAATTTATAATAAAGAATAAATATGGAAACATAATATTACGACCTGTTCTTCTCCGTATTTTCATGCGAACGCAGTTTTCTCATTGGCATCAAAAAATAATCCGTCAAATAAGAAAAATAGAAAGGCAAAAATATTGCGAAAGAACTAGTAAAATAAACAATAAAAAAAAAGATATTCAAAGAGGAAAAAGCAAAGCTGCTCTCTCTTTTCCGATCCGTACAGAAAAAGTATTGCCCGCTTATTGACCAATGAGATTGTGCGTTATATCTTTGCTATATGATAAATAATCTAATTTATAATTATTTGTTTTAAATGATATTTCTTGTGTGTATATACATCTTTTACTGGATCAAGGCGGCTTTTGGAAGACAGTAGACCTAAAGATGTCATGTTTTTTACTTGACAAACATAACTAACTTCTTTACATTCTACTACTTGTTACAAATCTTTGTTTACTTATGATATATGTTGTGTTGGCAGGATGGGTCAGACATTATCAGAACCTGTTACTACTAAGGAGACATCATCATGTTCCAACAAACAATTCAAAGTGGGTTCCTCCTGCATGCAAGGTTGGCGTATAAGTATCCTTTAATGCAAAACAAACATTGGTAGAAGTTAGAAGTGTATTTTTTTATAATATACCAGTAGTCTCCACTTACTATTGGTGGTTGTCCAATCAGGTACAATCAACACACACTACACTAAAGTAAAGAATAGCATTTTATGTTGGAAGTCCCTTCAGCTGAAGCTGATCTTCCAGAGAGCCAATGGTACACTCAGCATTTACAGCCATTGATTCCTTAGAGCTCTTGGAACTGTTAGTATAGCTCCAAAATCACTATTCTATGGAGCTTTCCACTCTTATTTAAGGATGGTTACAACACCACCAATTCAGTGAAGATTTAAAACCATAATTCCCTATTGAGTGGAATGACCTTAAGGTGCACATAAACATACTCTACTGCGACACTCAGTATTTACAACCACCAATCAATACCAATGGAGGTCTCAAGTTTTCCCTCTACACACACACTACCATATACACCCAGTATTTATAACTTACCAGCACTCCACACTCTTCCTTAAGGTTTGCTCCACACACATGTGCACTCTGATATAATATACATACCTAGCTTTAAGCATTTTTTTTTCTTGCAAGGTGATAGCACCTAATTTCATGTAAGATTCTTCAATTTCAGCATGTAATGATCATGAGAGAAATACAAATTAATTAAAAATTTAACATGAATTAGAGTGTTACCATTCCAGCCAAAATAGATCACCACCAACATAAGGAAGGTACATATGAATGATTGTATATACACCTATTTCAAAAATCGTTGTCGCAGCCAAAGCTACAGTCCACACACTGAACCCTGCAAAGGATGTCGGTA
>JAUPMH010183973.1:0-12188 GCA_032270665.1 Metridium farcimen
CATTATATTACCTATCATTTATATCAAACACCGACGCAGCCTATACTAGTTTACTCGCTAGTTTCCATTTATAATTATTAGTCACTAACGATGTATGTGCGTTTAACAAATCGCCAGAGTATTACTATCTTCCTTCATTCAAGAATTTGTGGCAAGAAGTTATTTATATTAAATTGTTATTGAGTGTAAAGAATTTCATGAAAAGTTGTCTACTTTAATAGTGGATATTTCAATTCAAGGTTTGAAGTTTGGTACCCTGGTTATACCAGAGGTTTGACTATTAACTCTTTATTCGTTGGCAGAGAGAAAGCTAAGCTAGTAGTCAAGCCTTTGGTAGTCTCCCTCGCAGCCGTTCAGGGAGAGAACCTTGCGTGACGACACTAAGAACGGCTGTATAGGAAGCTAAGCCTCTGGTAACCAGGGTAGAAGTTTGGGTGTAAAATTTCAAAATTTAATACTAGTGACAACTTGAAAGTTCGCACATTAGAGGGTGTTCGAAGGTAAATGACTTACCCGAAATGAGATCATGGCGACCGGAACGGCAGAGTACCAAATCGGCAACGGCGAATCGCTCGATTGTTTTTGACTGTCTAACCTCGTGTTCACATGTATGACACTATATAGACGGTTTTATTTTTATGGGTAAAATTGTTTGTTGACAGTCATTTTCACACACCCGCCCTTTTATATATGAGAATCCTCGATCTCTCGGGATCTTACAGGAATGATAACAAACACAGGAAGCTCACAAGTTAGCTAGGTGTGATCTGAGTTTGAAATGATAAGACCAACATTAAAAAATAAAGACGAAGAAATTGCCCCATTTAATAACTCCAACGGCTTCGCCCATCGAGTAACTATACCACAGGGAGCCCAACGTTCACCCCGCCATGACGTTGATATATTATTGTAGTTTGATTAAAAGTGAAAGTTGTGACAGTACAAACAGAGGCTTCCACCAAGCTAATTATGATGGTCTACAATGAAAGCAATGTTAATATACTGTCAGCCGATGTAGCTGCGTTCCATTCAATACTAATTCTAAAATAAACATTAACTTTGAAGGTAGGATAAATTACCCGGTAATTTGAAGGGATGGAGAGAAAAAAATTGAAATGTCGCTCTTTCTGATAAAATGCTTCAGTAAGAAAATAAAAATAAAAAGATGCTAAATTTAAATTGATTTTTATATGCATAAAGAACTAAAATATGTCAGGCAATAAAGATATCGCGATCTTCTATTTACAAGTAATCAAAAAATTGAACTATACTGGGAAATTTAGGTTTGACTTCTAAAAATACTCGTTCCTTGAAATATTTAATTACATTTTTAACGAAAAAAGCCAATAGGATAGACACAACAAAGTCTTCGGAAGACAAAGAATTTATTGATGTTTTTAGACAAATAGCCTTCTAATCCTAGTCTTGTCAAAACAGCTTTTCTTGATTCCTACACACACAATGAAAATACTCTTTACAATTTGTTTTCTAGTTCAAATAGGTGTTGAGAGTATTGCAAACATTCAAAACCTTCCAAATATTTAACAAAAGTAGAGTTATTAATATTAATAAATGAATTCTATAAAGGGAAAAACAAAAGTGAGTCGATCGAGCCAAGGATTTATAGTGCATGTAAAGTTCAAATTTTGACTTGAATAAATTGGTTTGACAAGAAATAGATGTTGTTGTTTGATTTTCAAGAGCGTGAAAACGAAACAACACTTCAAAGGTAATTTAGATATTCTGAGAATTTGCATTGTGAATTGGTATTTTAATGGCATGTATTAAAAGCGAATAAGTAAAATAAACATATAAATATCTGGCTTACAAAATAAAGAAAAAAGAGATGTATCTGTTCATAGATATTATCTCTATTAAGTATGATATGTTGTATGTATATGTGTGAAGACAATTTTGGGTGTCTTTTTACGAAAGTTTGCCTTAGGACATGCAGTTTTTTTTAGTGAAAGGAAGAATGGTTTTATTGTCTCAATTATACAAAATCCAAGAAATATTTGTGTCTGCAATTTTTACTTAAAAGTGGATTACTAAAAGTTGGTTACAATACAGGAAAACACCGCTAATCTTTCAGTTAATCACACCATTGAAAGCAACCATTTAAGGTGGTGCCTTGAATCACGCCCGTTACAGTTGGTGTAAACGGAAAAGTAACACGTTACGTTATGGTATACGTGCCCAAACCCCCCTACGATATTCGTAATAACCGGGTCTGCTGCTTTGCACCAGTAGTTATAACCACTATTCCACATGGTGTAACATTCACAACATTCCAACAATAGCTTTGCTATCTACGCACAATAAAATCCATCAGAGTTTGGAGGTCTACGGGGAGAATAAGCTTTGGGTAGTTCAGAGGGAGGTAAAAATTGCTCAGCGGGCGATAGATTGAGTTGACTTTTTTTCCTATTCACGTTATGCAAACACTAAGGCATGCATAAGAACAAATATTGACTGAATGCTCTTGGCCTCGCTTTGCTGGTCACGACATGACTTCAAATCTGTTATGAAATCATAAATGCATAGACCCTTAGAACATGGCAGACAGTTTACGTCGGCGCTAACAAAAGCTCCATAATATGCCAACTTGTTTCAATATTCAACTCCATTCAAGAAGGAAGGCGGCTTTTCTCTGCGCAGGCACTTTGTTATTACGCGGTTTGTGTTCAAATTCCGGCGTGAGGAATTAGTCGAGTACTTATAAAGCGGGCGTACACGCGTGAATAGGAGATCACAATATATAGAGACGAGACGAGATAAATGCCTATGATTTTAGTGTCAAACTAGTTGAGAGCATAGAGCGTAAATCGATAGGGTTCCTGCAGTGTAAGCGAATGGGTCTTTTCAAAATCATCTTCGTTTTTGTACTCTTCGCTCCGGTATGCCTTACGCTCCAGCAAGCGCTCAAGCTAGATCAACTCAAAACTGATTTACTCAGTTTATTGGAAGTGAAGGAGAAACCGACAGTTTCGCGGACAAGATACCAAGTACCACGTTATGTTATAGGCTTATACCGAAAGCAAGCTTTCATCGATGGCTTCACAAGAGACGGTGCCTCACCAGGGAAAACTGTTCGCACTTTCTTTCGAAGTAAGTCAATCTTTACTGTGTAGTATAAATATATCGTGTGTGAGTGTGATTAGTATGCAACAACACTGCCAAACGATATAGTATGTGTACACAATAGATTGAATAGCTATGCATTCGTTAACTGTTTTCTTTCTTCCTGATTATCTTCTATTGATTAGGACCTAAAGATAAACGCGGTCCGCACAAGCATTTGTTTACTTTCAATGTAACGGCGATAAGGAAGTCTGAGAAAGTTGCACACGCCGAGCTTCGCATTTTCAAACGACGTTCAAGACTTAGAAAACCGCGAGGATTTTTTCAAGTTGTAGTATCACGCTTGTTTCGACCATGGGAGAAGGGCAACAGAAAATGGAAACGAAAAATGGAGGCTATCGACACAAGGTTGGTCAAATGCCGTCGTGTGGGCGAGTGGATGACATTCAACATCACCAAAGCTGTGAAATACTGGGCAAGAAACCCGTCAAAAAACTTTGGTCTTTGGATCTCGATTCGCGGTCATAACGCGCCTCCGTCTGACTTTCATGTGGCCACAGGTGGGCGAAAAGATCCTTTCTTGGTTGAATTTGGAATTGATCGAGAACAATTGCAAAAAGCTAAACTTAAGGTGAAGGTGGAAAAGAAACTAAACAAGGGAAAAAACAAAACGAAAGATGATGTAGTTGATCCGCAAATCGACAACGACAATGTGGATGTGTCAGTTCACACACGAAGCAGAAGGGACACTCCGAACTTGTGCAAGCGACACAGGTTATTCGTGAACTTCAAAGATTTGACATGGGATAACTGGATAATTGCCCCGAAAGGGTTCAGTATGTACTATTGTAAAGGAGCTTGTCCAGAAGTCATTCAAAAATACTTCGACCCGACGAATCACGCTCTCATCCAGAACTTGCTACATCATCGATACAGTAAATCTGTTCCCGCAGCATGTTGCGTCCCTAATAAACTACATTCAATAACCATGCTATATTTTGAATTAGATGGAAGCATAGTCCTCAAAGAGTATAGCGAAATGGTGGCATCTTCGTGTGGCTGTCGATGACATTATCCAATATGAATAATATGTACTAATTCCATGAAGGAAATCACTCAAGAAAATAGTTGAATAGAGAACAATAAGACAGAAAATTTATTTATATTAATATTTTTGCTTTGTTTTGCATAGTTATTCTTTTGGTATTCTGCATGAATGAATCAAATGTGATGGAGTGAGTTAAAACTCATCTTTCATGTCGACAATCAAAAGATATTTTTGGCATAGCCAGAATAAGTATAAATCAACTAAAGTTTGCAAACTTTTGGTAGAGAAAAATAATTTATGTTCTAAAATTGTAGATATGCATTGGTATTTTATTTTAGTGAATAGGTAATCATATCAGTAACTGAAAATACAACGTGATAACTTTATAGACGACTTATTAGGATTTATTCAAGGGCTGCTATCTCTATAGTTATTCACTGCCGTCGAAGGCAATAAGTCATTTTTGACTAGATTGAGTGGTTTCCCAGCTCTTATTTAATCTTCTTTTTCATACAAATTATTTCATTATAACCAGTGAAACTACATTTGCCCTAAAGGCAGCCCATAAGACTCCTAATTTCCGGTCCTCGTTAACTTGGAAGGCTAGCAGGCAAAATGATTTTCAAATTTGCATAAGATCGAGACTTTGCAAAATCGCACGGTTGCCTACCCAAGCTAGAAAACAGCAAAACGTTCCTGTTGGCAAGTTTGTATCTTACACACATAAATAGACTTTAATTTAGCCACAAGACTACTCAATAGTATCGTCTTTTTAGTATTATGAACCGTTCTAGAGTAATTAGCTTTAATACAACAGAAAAATAGCAGCAGAATTCCCAGACGTCATGAATAAACTGATATGAATAGCATTCTACGATTCAGTGATTCTTTCAGGGGTAGTGGTGTGGGGAAGGAATGTGGTGATCACGTGTACTCCACGTGCATGCAGGTGCTTACAGTCAGTGTACTGCAATTAGCCGCCAAATAATGGGAGTCTATTTGGGGACTATTACAATTGGTCTTAATATCATACTCCACAGGAATTGTAATCAGCTAGCTAAGGGCTAATGATGCAAAAATAGCTGGTTAATGAGATATTAGCAGCAGGCTGGCGTTTGGAGAGGCAGGGAAAATTGAAAGCCGACTGTGTTGATAAAAATAGCAATGCATGCAGGTGGCCGGTTAAAACTCAATTCTCCAGCTGTTGGATATAAATACACCTATTTCAAAAATCGTGGTCGTCATCTAAGCTACATGTTGGATTTCTATAAATACGCCGCCTATTTCAAAACCCTTGGTCGTCATCTAAGCTACATGTTGGATTTCTATTAATACGCCTATTTCAAAAATCGTTGTCGCAATTTATCTAAACTGCAGTCCACACTCTAACTGAGCCTGCAAAGGATGTCGGCATTTCTTCTCTTGTTATCGATTTATTCATAGCACATTTTGGTTGTACGTGTTTGTGTTATATGGCCATAACAAATTGTTGTAGTAGTAGGTGATGATACAAATATTTCTTTTAAAAAACGTGCAATAAATTACAAATTATGTTCGTAAAACTGACATTCTTTGCTAGCTTCAGAGTAAATTCTGCAAGTGGCGTAGGCTAGCTGAGACTACGATTTTTGAAATATATATTGTATATATCATTTTGACAAGGTTTTTTCTGAGCAAATGTTAATTCGGCTTTACTGTACTGTAAATCCTAAACAGCCAAGTGTAGCTTTTTGATTTTGCAACTTTGCTGGTGTGTTTGCTCTGGCTTTCGACATTCATCTTCGTTAGCGTTTCAGTTGTAAATGTTTTCGTTGCATGTTTCATTTTTACTTCATTTTCTGCGTTTTCTTACGATATATGATAAAATCTTATTCCCTTTATTTCACATTTGTAAAATAAGTTTATACATTAGTAAAACAAATCAAGTAAAAAATAGCAAAAAATGATTTAAATTAAAATGATGATATCAAATATTCCAGATTCATGATGTGAGAAGATTGTAACAACATTTTTTTGAAGAAAGTTTTTCAATTTTGTTTGTAAACTGAAGCTAGACAGCTGCGCATAAAAATAATCACAAATTTGAAGCAAATAAGCACTGAAAAATACCGAAAACACATTTAGATATATATTCTGAATCGAGGCTATCCCTCTGCAAATGCGTTTTTTGTCAAATAGTACAGCGGTGCTAGATATAAACGCGAAATTGGAGAATTTGAAGTCTGCCGGCTTTCCTAACAAGTCCCCTCTATTAACTATGATGAAAACGATCGAATATGACTTGAACATAATTAAATTGTTCACTTAAACTGCTGAACCATCAACACTTAGTGCAATATCAGCTAACGAAAAGCTCTTAACATTTTAGTATAAACAACTTATTGATAGAACTCGAATGTAATTTTTCAATCATCTTCATTTCAAATTTATATTGACCTAAAGTGGCTAAATTGGCGGATAAATATATATTGTTCATTCATTTTAACATGGAGTCAAGTTGGATAATCAAAGTGATACTGAGCGTATATGTGTGATTCAACCTAATTCATTCTAAGTACCATAATTATTAAGAATTATCCCAAGAATTTATATCACTGCTTAAGAAATACAAAAGGAAATTACACGAACAAAACATTATGTACCAACATAAAAGCATTCTAGAAAATTCCACAATCTGTTTAGTCAGCCATTACAAATGAGTCTCGCCAAAATGTCGTCTTCTATTATTCATAGCTCTTGAAATGGAAACTATTCTTTTTTACTGGTAAACAAATAAAGAGAAGAAGAGAAATATAATGTTGTGATGTAATAAATAGGAGTGGGAACCGGCCAAATATTTGAGAGCATCGAGTTTATTGTCTGGTGAATGATATTGGAGGAAGGGTGGGAGGGGTGGTTGGGGCGTTTACAAGGTTTGAGTCACAATGATGGGTGTTCAAAGTCATTACCGTTTTAGAGAGAAAATAGGGTGTTTCTTATTAAGATATTTGGAAAGAAACGTTCCTTTATACACGTCAATGACTTACGCGGTGAGAAAAACAGAACATTTTACCGTTTATTTACTTCATCGAAAATCTCAAATCAATTCGATCAGTACCAAATTCATTGATGGTAAAGCAAAGAATTTCGCAAGACAAACGCAATTGCAATAGTCTATAGTACCGTGTACTAGCTAACTTCATCCCTATTTTGGCATGGGCGCAAACATTAAGTCAATTTCGTGTTACGTCATGACAAGTCACCTATAGTCACAACTTCAACTTCAGTAACGTAAATGAAACACGCTGCTTATTTCAAGCAGTGCTCTTATATCAAGAAGTATGCTCTAATTTTAATTGCAAGCAGTAAGTCACTTACACATTGTTTAATTAAAACTAATGACTCAAATTATAGAAAAAAGCAGTAAGAAAGAATTAAACAAGCCTTTTCGGGTTTAAATTATGTATTTTCAGGAAGGCCCTTGACACACCCACAATAGTGACAACATTGCCTTCCTTGTTAATATCAAACCCAGGAAGACGGAAAATAAAAAAACGAACTGTGAATATGTAAACAATGACGGAAAAATGCTACGTGACTTTTTCGGCTGGATTTTTTAATACAGTCAGATTCACGGTCTGGTGAACGGATTATTGTGGCAACTGCGCCTAGCATGTCCAGTTAGTATGAATAGAGTTATTTATATCGAAGTAGACGGGCGACTTGACTTGAGGGCAACAGGATATATTTTATAAGCCCTTAGGCTATTTCGTTTTAGCCTCTTAGAATAGGTGGACATATACATTGATGGTTTTGCCAACCAACCATTGTTATTTGAAAAAAGAAAATTACAAAATCTATTGTGAAAATGGTTGGCAAATTAGCATCAAAATACCAACACTTGTAAACACTACGCTCACCTATAGATAGCTAGATCAGTTACTTAGATTAATTACTTAGATTAGTTACTTAGTTAATTAGTAAGACATTTGAAATACCTATAGTGAAGTATCTATCCTGTTGCCCTCAAGCCAAATCGCCCATTAACTTAAGTATAAACTAACTTACTTAACTCATATACAACCACTTTAACTTTACTATACTATATATATACTGATTTAATCAATACTTACTTACACTAACTTATCTATTAACTCTACTTATAAAACCACTTTAATTACTATTCTATATGATTTAATCAATACTTACTTAACGGCTATAACTTACTTACTTAACTCTACTTATAAAACGAGTAATTTAAGTCTTAACTGAAGCAAAGTGTAAATGACTTACTGCTTGAAATTAGAGAATACTGCTTGATATATATGAGCACTGCTTGAGCGTGTATCATTTACTAAAGTTGTGACTTATACGTACTTGATTTGACACGACATTTACTCGACTGTAAACGAAATATATCAAGATTGAATAAGAAACATGCATGAGAATAAAACAATAAGAAAAAATGAGAATCCTACACAAGTTTTTTTTGTCTGATCTCACAAATATCATGTTGATGAAATCTGTTTGAATGGCAGAGTTGAAGTCGTCGTACTACTGCTAACATCAATAACATAATTATATTAATATTAGTCATTATTATCACCATCATCGATCATTTCCATCGTTATAATTGTAATCAGAGCGTTTTTTATAGCTGACTGTAAAATACAATTTAGTGTGCACTATTGCACACTAATTATTTTGTTGAGTTGTACTGTGTTTAATCGACTCTTACACTCTAATAAATACACTTTGTTTCATGGGTTTAGAGCTGTTTCACCCGTGAAAAAGAGTGTATTAGTTAATTATAAAGTGTGATATTCAAAAAACAAAAGAACACAATGGAAATAAGGTGCAAGAGTAATACACTGAAGTGTGTTTCACGGGTTAATAGGAACAACTCTAACCGGCCCGTGAAAAAAAGGATTAGTTAAAGGTTGATAATCAAATAACAACCAAAGAACACAATAGAAATAAGGTGTATTAAAGAGTAATACACTAAAATGTGTTTCACGGAATGACAACAACTCTATGAAAACCACTCCATATGATCTAACAACCACTAATAATAATAGATAATATAACTTTTACATTTATACAAGTCGTCAAAGAACAGCATTTTCTCCGTGTGAGATATTCCAACTTTCGCTCCAGCCCACGCCCCGGCCACTGGGCTTACCGCAACGAAAACATGGCTGCATATATAGTGAAATCCTAACCAACCTATCATATTGAAACTGACAGTTAGAGGGTAGATTACTATGGTATCAGATGGAAGAACCATAAAAGGACAAAATACTATCTTCTAGAGCAAAAACACTAAAACCATGAAATAAATTATAATTTTGTAATCTCATTTTTGTTTCGAGAATTATTACTACAGATTTTTACACAAAAGGCCGCTTCTTCGGTCACTGGTTTCGTTTTCCGCGGTTTGTAATTTTCATTTCAACTTGCAATTAAAAATAGTTACAATGCAACATTTCTAACGAACCAGTGGAAGTGGATGTAATAAAATTCAATCTTGTCGTAAATGCTGATATAGCTCATATATATGTACGACTCAATTTTGTGGAATAATTGCTACATTACTGTTGCATGTGTAATAGTCCTTTTATATCAAATAATAATCAATGGAAATCCAAGTCAAGGAAAGTTGAATGGAATATTGTTTCCTTTGTATTTCATGTTTCTGGTTGAGTGATACTGACTAAATAGTCACTAAATAAAAACTATTAGTCAGTACCTATTTTATTTCTCTCGTGGTTGTAGTATTTTTACTCCATTCAGTATAGTAACCATTTTTTGTTTGTTTCGTGATTGTAGTATTTTTACTCAATTCAGTTGTAACCATTTTCTTTTGTTTCGTGGTTTTAGCTCCATCATAAGAGCTTAATATGTTAGAGTTACATACCGAAAATGCCGGAGGTTTTAAAACCAGACTATTGTCCTGGTTTTCGCCGTACTTATTTTTAAAAATGTGTCAAAAATAACGAACGAGACAGATGACAGTTCCATTCAATCTAGTAGCCACAAACCACGCGAAAAGACGACTGCTAAACATCAAAACAGGAAGAAAAAAAGCTGAACTGTTTATGGAAGAAATATCAAATATTTATCTGTGCGTTAAACAACAAAACATATGCTAGTACCGCAAAAGAAAAATAATAATTTCCTCGTTCCCAGGCCCCACCCTGTGGTGCAGCCAACGCCTGTCAGAATATATTATTACTTTTTTCGTGTAAACTTGCGTGTGACGCGCGCGCGATGCAAAGAGTGATTTTATTCTTATGCATTTACTCTTCAATGCGACGAAGCACATGAATCAATTTTTATCATGTACAGATTTGTATTTGCGCTTTATAAATAAAAATTATTATTAATTATTATGTAGAAATTATAAATCGTATAGTAAGACGACCCATATGACGCTGGCTGGCTGCAATCGACGTATCAGATAGAGATCTAACCAACAATGCCAACAAAAGAACACAATTGAATTAACATGCATTAAAGAATGATACAATAAAGAGTATATTTCATGATTTGGTGCCTTTACTCTCTTGATATCACCAATATTATATGATTTCACAAAACAATAATAATTAGTAATAATAATGATAATTAGACGGTTAATAACAAAACACAAAAATAACTGCATTGGCCTACCACAAGTATGAGACATCAAAAATGCAGAAAAAGTGGCTAGTGTCAATGTTTATTTACAATACAAAAATACATCCTGTACTTAGAGTCTTTACAAAACGAGGTTCACTCGCGAGACGAGATATACACGCGTGCAAGAATGCGTATTTTCTTATTGGCTAAGCGATCACCCTATGAAGCGCGAAAAGTACTTTGGTGAATGAATTCCTCTTCATAGCAGCTTTTCAATGGTCGAGCTAGTTTTAGGCTCCTTCTCCGTGTATTCTGGAGGGGACCCTGGCCTTTATTTGGTGTACTGGGACCTATTAAATTGTTTCTAAAGGCATGACTAAACTAGGATACATGTAGCACGCTACACAGACGCTACATTGTCGTCAACGTGACTTTACAGGCCTGGCAAATTTTATAGCCGGGACACAAAACGTGCAAGCTAGCTACAAGCGAGCGACATGTCACCTCGGTTGGCTAAACTGGGATACATTGCATTCACATGTAGCGGACACAAGAAATGTTTCTGCTGTCTCCCAGAAACATTTTTTGTGTCCCGGCTACAAAATTTGTCGCGCGCTACAATGTTTTGGAGGTGGCTAAACTGAGAAACATTGAGAATACACGTAGCACGCGACAATGTAGTGCGCTACATGTATCCTAGAATACCACAGGTTTCCAGTACACCATAGTTAATAGAGGTTTTGTTAGCTTCGTTCTATCGTAGACTGTGTTAGATTGTCTTGTCTTTGATCCCCTAAATCCCTTTCAAATGATGACCATTTGTATCAAATATTTATTTATTTACTGGCCACCTGTTGAAAAATGTGTTTAGATACTTGCTACTATTGTTCCCATTGGTCAAAAGATTCCTTTGATCCAATGACCTTTTTTATCCTTTTGGTTTAATGTTCAATTTGATCTTCTTGATCCTATGATCCCATTGCTCAATTGATCATCTGATCTCTTCATTAATACATTTTCTGACAACTTTGATCAACATATTATTCAATGTTTTTGATCTCTTTGTCCATTAATGATCCTTTGCTTAGCACCATACAAATGATTATCTTCATGTTAAGGTCCTAATAATGTTGCTATCGAACCACTAAACTCTGTCCAAGTCCCTGTTCAATTGTCTTGAGGTCCTCCAAGTCATCTTTGATGATGCTGATAATATGCATTATGCCTTCCTGTTGCTGTTCTAGATGCTGTGGAATAGAAAGAAACATTTAATGATTATGATTATGAATCTTTATTATTAGTTATATGGCGCAAATCTCTATATGTATATCAACAACTGCACGAAAGAATGATTTGCTTAATTTAATAATGATGATGATGATAATAACGATGATAATAATAACGATGATGATAATGATGGTGATGATATTAATGATGATGATAATAACGATGATAATAA
>JAUPMH010184084.1:0-22132 GCA_032270665.1 Metridium farcimen
AATGAATGAATGAATGAATGAATGAATGAATGAATGAATGAATGGATGAATGAATGAATGAATGAATGAATGAATGACCGTGTCTGAACGAATAAATGACTAACTAACTGACTGGTTGATTGATTGTCTATCTGATTGATTGATTATCATAATTGATTGATTAATTGTTGTCATGATTGATTGACTGACTGGCTGACTGATTGTATAAGTGAATGAATGAATGAGTGAATGAATAGATGAATGACTAACTAACTGACAAACTGACTGATTGATTGACTATTTATCTGATTGATTAATTAATTGTCATGATTTACTGACTGACTCACTTGGCTGACTTACTGACTGACTGGCTGAATTTTTGATTTTTGGACTTTAGGTCATAACAAATTATCTAAAATATCTACAAATTAAGATAGCTGATGTAAGAACACTTACCATGAACTTTCAAATATACAGTGACACTATCAGAACCTCCACTATTTATCGCTTCACATGAATACATAGCTTCGTCTTCAGCAACTGTACGCTCTATTCGAAGACTACCTCCCGCGAAGACCGACAAGCGATCCCTGATGGTCAGCGGAGCACCGTTCTTTCTCCATGCGTAATGAGGAATAGGAAAGCCTTCTGCAGAGCACTGTAGTTCAGCGGTTTCACCTGCAGTAATTGTTATGTTGTGGACGCCTGACGTTATGTGGGATTTAGAAATACGATTACCTAAAAACGAAATACAAGAGATAGCAAGATGACATAATGATGATGTATTCCTTGCCGAACATGACATGAATTCATCAAAACTGATGACATGTATTTTTTAGCATTTTCACCATTATCATGAAAATAATCATCACGGTAGTCACCGAAATCATCATCAACCGGCACCACCATCACCACCATCACCACCATCACCACCATCACCACCATCACCACCATCACCACTGTTATCATTACCACCATCACAATCATCATCATCATCATCTTCAAGATCGTCCATCCGCATTAGCACCATCATCGTCATCGCTATCATAATCATCACCATCATTGCCACCAACACCGCCACCATTATCAACATCATCATCATCACCATCATCACCACCAACACCGCCACCGCCACGATCATCATCATCATCACCACCATTATCAACATCACCATCAAAACCATCATCACCACCATGCATCATTATCGAACATCATCACCATGAATCATAATATTCTTCTTCATTATCATTGTCATCATTTCGCTAACATCAATACCAGTAGTGTCTTCAGGAAAACTAATGAGCAATACATCGGTAAACAACTCACCAATAAGCACTAACTTAGCAGGATTGCTAGCTTGAATCTCTCCTGTCAGTTTGTTAATTGCAGTCAGGTGGTACATGATCACATTCTGCGCATCATCAGGCCGTACATTAGTAATCACCAGGTCCCCTGACGGCATGACCGAGTAACGGCCACCTATGTTGATGACCTTACGACCTTTGTGCCAGGCTTTCACTGTGACGTAATCTCTCACGTGACTAGGTATGATGGCTTTGATGACAGCGGTGTTCCCTTCCATGACTTTGTGATCGACTGCGTACACACTGAACGGTTTGACGACAACTGGCAATATTGAAATATTGTTAGTTATTGTTGATGATATCGATGATGGTGATGATTATTAAGATGATGGTGATGATGATGATGACGATTTGATGATGGTGATGATGATTATAGCGATAATTATGATGGTGATGATGATGGTAACGATGGAGAGGATGATGCATGATGATGATGATCAGTGATGATGATACTGGTGATGACGATGATGTTAATGATGATGGTGATGATGAGGATGAGTAAACTGTATAAAGAAAAATGGTAAGAAATTTTATTTACGGTATACCTGTGTTACAGAAAAAACCCACAGGAAACCCATATTACCTGCTCGTAGTTTAGCAGCTCTACTTATAATATCTCCCAGTTCATTCTTAGCAAGACATTGATATTCAGCTTGATGTAGAGACTTGTCGAGTCGATCCTCTGAAAAAGGCGGGAAAACCAACGATCCGTTCGACATGACGTAGCGCAAACCCGTTACGTTGGTAACCTCGACGTTTGTCCGCGCTATTCTCCATGTTACTTTAGGCTTGGGACTTCCCGCCACAATGCAGTTGAGGACTGCGTACTGAGTGTGTGCAAACTGAGTATCCGCTGGTTCTTGGGCGAATCGTAGTGTCATGCATGTTTCAGCTAAAGAGACAAAAATAAGTTTATTAAAAGCGCTGTTAAACAATTTTTTCAGCAACTTCTCTCACACTTCCGTTGCGACACAAGTTGCTGAAGAACTGCATAGTGTAACAGAGGCTGTTTCGCAATTGTTTTGTTGTAGACATTAATGCACAAACTTTTTGCAACGGAACTCAACAACATGCAACGTCACATTAACAGTGCAAGAGAACTAGAAAACGAATGTGAATCCTTTTTTCCACTTTCTTCAGGTGCCGTTTATATTTTAAGTTATAAGTGTTTATTGAGAATCCTAATAGGAACACACAGGAAATATGTTCAACCTAAAAAGGGGCGCCGATCACCCCTACCAATTGAACAAAGAAATCCTTCCTTCCCTTCCCCGGACAGGAATTCCCAACACAGGAACTCCAACACAAGAACACCAACACAGGAACCCCGTGCACAGAGAAGAAGTCTGGTGTTATGAGTGGATTTGAAAGCGTATTTACACCAGTAAAGATTAAATTCTACTCTTGAAGTACAGACATTTAGTCTGTATCTCAACAAGGCATGATAGTTAAGCACATTAAACTACTAGTATATTACAAACCGCATTAAATAAACAGCTTATCACCACAGTATAATCCATTATAGTACGATATAAAGGTTTAAATAACCACTAAACATAACTCGTTAACATATTCATCATCATCATCAGCAGCAGCAGCAGCAGCAGCAGCAATAGTAGCACCACAATACACATATTCATCATCATCACCCGCGACAGTACAAGCATCAACATCATCAGCAGCAGCACCGTTAACATATTGTTAATAATAATAATATTAATGATGATGATGATGATGATGATAATAATAATAATAATAATAATAATAATGATGATGATGATGATGATGATAATGATGATGATAATAATAATAATAATAATCAGCAGCAGCATTATTATTAACGCCGTCATCATCATCATTGCTATAATCATTATTATCACTATCATCATTATAATTTAAAAACATCATCATTATTATCATCATCATCATCATTACATATTATTATCAATATTACCATTATTATAAAAGTAGGTTTGAGGCCATTTACTACTGTTTTTATGTTCAGATCTTTAGCTTTCGTCGGACACCGACATCATCAGAAGATATATTTAATATTACCATTATTATTATGCTTCATTTCATCTATTTTTATTAATATTTTCATTCTTTAATATTCTTCCGCACCACCGTTACGCTACCAATTAACTGGCTAAACAGGCTCAACAAACCGGCTTAAACAGGATTTTGAACCATGGAAATCGAGTGAACTTGACCGCTTGACAAAAGACTAAGCAAAAAGTCAACAAACACGAAAGCTGAACTACAAATAGAAATAAGATTATATTACCAAAAGAAAGACGTGCTTTGACTCCAAATTAGCTATTTCTTTTTTTGACAACGATTTTTTCCCCGTTTTTCTCTGATAATACATTTCCTTTAATCTATTTATAAGAAGAGAAGATAATGTCGCGGGGAATGGGGGAAAAGTATTCATTGTTCAAAACCATTTCAACAAATGAAGTTACTTCCAATTAAAAAAAGATAGTGGGAAGAAAGAAATAAAGAAAGAGAGAACGAAAGAAAGAAAGAGAGAAAAAAGAGAGAAAGAAAGAGAAAAATAATGAAAGAGAGAGCAAAAATAAAGAAAGAGAGAAAAAAAATAAAGAAAGAGAGAAAAAAGAGAGAAAGAAAGAGAAAAAAGAAAGACAGAGAGAGAAAAAATAAAGAAAGAGAGAAAAAAGAGAGAAAGAAAGAGAAAAAAAAAAAGGAAAGAGAGAAATAAATCATTGAAATTTCAGTTTCTAGGAGTTCGGTGATTTGTATATCTACTTTGAAATGGAAAGAATGTGGATTTCTTCTGTTTTCAGTGCCATGAATTAATTGCTTAGTACCATTAAAACGTTAGTACTTTTTCACAAAGAGGTGAGAAACAGTTTTCGGAAGGCGCCATTCACCTAAAAGCTTAATTGTTGGTTAACAAATAAAACAACACAGACAAATTGTCTTTATTTAAAGACAGTGGGAAATACGCCATGGTAATTTTCTATTTTACATATTTGTAATTTTGGTTTTTAAACTAGTCAGTACATACGATTTTAAAAAGATATACACTTTGATTAAACTGAGCTGAGCTCGAGCGGAGATTTTTAAGACGCATTTATCTTTCGATACATATATCAATAACAACAATAGCAACATCAAATCAAATTTGTTTATTTGATGTTTTACTTTATAGGTTTAAATTGTCAATTGGGATTTTTGTCCTGTAATTTTCACCTGTTCATCCAAATATTATTATGTAATTTTAAGTAATGACGAATTCTATTAAACTAATCTAAACTAAACTAAACTAAACTAAACTAAACATACAACGCCGAACCATAACTACAAACACTAACAAGAGGTGATAAACAGAAAAACTACGACGAACAATACCAACATACAAACAAACACATATTATATCGATAACAATGACGACAAAACACAAAACAAAACGATTTACTATACAAAAACAACAATACTAAACTAAAGAATGAAAAAAATAAAGTACTACCAATGTTTCAAAAAGCGTACCGAAAATCAAAACAGCAACGAAAGTAACAGGTGCTAAATCTGCAACGCAGAACAAAACGACTGTACTATTAACTAAATTGGACATTATAAAACAACAACATGAATCGAAAAAGCGAAAAGACAACAACAACAACAACGGCATTAATTATACCAACAGCAACAACAGCAACAACTGTAGCAATACCAACAACAACAGCAGTAGAAGCCACAACAACAACAGCATTAATTATACCAACACTCAACAACAACAACAACAGCAGCAGCAGCAGCAGCAACAACAACAGCATTTATTATACCAACAGCAACAACAACAACAACAACAACAACAACAATAGCTGCAACAATCTATACCAACAACAGAGGCAGCAGCTGCAGCATCAACAATTAACAGCAACAATTATACCAACAGCAACAACAACAACAACAACAACAATAGCTGCAACAATCTATACCAACAACAGCAGCAGCAGCTGCAGCATCAACAATTAACAGCAACAATTATACCAACAGCAACAACAACAACAATACAATCAACATCAGCAGCAGCAAACACCAGAACAACAGCAGCAACTGAAAATGAAAACACCTTTTTCTAACATCTATCTAACATCAATCGCAAATGCATTGCGACGTTTCTAACAAAGCATGCTTTGCGTGCGAACCTCACGGAAGAGACCCTACGGGGAGTGATGGTTTAAAATATATACTACTACTACTACTACTACTACTACTACTACTACTACTACTACTAATAATAATAATAATATATTTTTTTGCAAACTGAACAAACCTTACAAAATGTTGCGCTACGATCTTGCACATTTGAACAAAACTAGCACAGAACACATGTACAATGATAACAAAACATTGTCTTAAAAGGTAATAAATCACCAAGGAATATAGCCCATGCCATGACGATCTCTCTGACAAAAAACGCCATCCAAGTTATCATCATGTCAAACAAAACTGACTTTTTAATATTCATCAAGCATTAAAAATCCGTTCTTTTGAAGCAATTTAAAGAAAAACAAACAAACAAACCGGCTTTATCGCTAATTTGACAAATTTTGTCTTAAAATTACACATGCCAAACTTGTATGGAAGTGCGACAATTCTAAATCAGTCTCAATTTACCACTTTATTTTTAGAATTTCCTGCTATCAGATATTACATTTTCCAATTTATCAGCGAGAAAAGAGATGCGAGCCATTTCTCTCGCCATTTCTTCTCACCAGTACGGTGGAAAAAAGAACCTCTGACTGGCAGGGAAATATCAAAACTGATTTGACGCAAACAAATCATTTATTTCCATTCAAAAACTGTACAAATCTTTAACTTTTGTAAGTTAACGTTATTAATTTTCACTATAATTAAATATTTTTATTTTCATTCAATGGAAAAGGGAGTTTTCTTTGTTCAAATAAAAAGCACATTGTTGCGTGCTCCCGGTCCTTGCCGCGCTGTAAATTTCTACCAACAGCGAGCAATACTCACCCACAGAGAGTGGAGATTACAAGCGATATCTTTTTCTTACAGTTGGCAAATCTTATACTAAGCAATATCAAGGGATTTTCCTAAGAGTCTCGGACAATTAAGACTGTAATTACACATTGAACAATAGAAGAAAAAAGAGCGCAAATCCGGTGAACACGCGTTCGCGGTCGGCCAAAAACCACAGTGAAAAGATTTACGAGTACAAAAGACGATATCAAAAAAATCATTTTTACTCACACTTTTTGAGATTATTTCGCAGTCAAAACGAAGATAAGTCACTACAATTTCAATATTTAAGGAAGGAAGAGACATAATATTATAGAGGTGTAAAATATATAGGTTTTATAGATGGTTTTTAGATGGGAAATAGAGTGCGAGTCATGACAATTTATTTTTTTCGCTGACCTGTTTCACACTGCGAAAAGCTGTGCCACATCTGCAAGCATTACAAATCACTGACGCAAATAGTAAAAAAAAAATGTGTTTAGATTTTACACAGCATTAACTAAATCGATTAGACCTTTTCACCTGGTATTAAGTTTACGAATGACAATGGAATAAAATATTAAATACGCTCTGAGAAAACTGCACTGGATATGCAAGATTGCAAATAAGAGACGCACCAGAGCAATAAAAGTATATTATTTCCTATTATTTGTTTTTATTTTCAACCGATATAACTAGAAGCCTTTTTCGTTAATTTTCAACAGTAGACGAAGAAGAAGAAGAAGAAGAAGAAGAAGAAGAAGAAGAAGAAGAAGAAGAAGAAGAAGAAGAAGAAGAAGAAGAAGATGAAGCCAAGAAATCATTAAACTCACAAATATGCTCACTATGACAAACACAATTGATGATATAAATTCTCATATTTTGTTTCTTTATTGCTTTAACTAGATTCATTTTCTAACTTTTATTAAATTTAAAAATGACAATTAAATAAAAGTTCAAAAGCACACAAAATCAAGCTCTTTGAAGTCATGTTGACTTTAACGAAATCATTTGGTGCCAAAATGGCGGACGACTTATAGTCATTTCTTTGCACTTTCTATTAACATTTACTTGCGAAAGAAAGAGCGAAAATTACCCCTTCCAATTTCTGTATTTACCAAGGAAATGTTTCATTAATATACATTAGAATTTTACAAAAATCATTTTGTTTTATGCATGTTTTTATCTAAAATCATCAAGTTGTTGTGAAAAATAAAGTTATAATTCCATGTAGAGAATTTAACTCAACTTTTGAGCTCGAAAATGTACAAAATTGCATGTAATATGTATTCCACTTTTCATTAATAGTACATTAAAAAAAAGAATTGGTATTTCTTATAACATCCATATATGCGCCCACTGTAGAAATTCAATGAAAAATTGCAAACAAATCTCACAAATAGATCTATAAATCCAAAGCTTAAAGGCAAAAAAACTAGACTGAAAGAAATTGATTTTAGAAGGTAAGTTTACAGAAACAAATGCTAAGCATTATCGTTAAGAGAGAAAATTTGGACTATCTTCAAATGCGCACAATGGAATAATACTTACATAAGAACGAAAAAATAGCGAAAAATATCTTGAAGATGAATATGAAAACAAAAAGTAGCAAATACATTTTGGAAATACTCATTTATAAAATGATTTTTGTAGAAACAAAATTATGAAAAATAGACTGTTTTGATTGAGAAATGTTGCACTAAAACACGCAGCAATAACACTGAATATTAGCCGCAAACGAAACGACAAAATCCAAGGTAAAATAAAAGGCAGGAAGACCTTAAAGTGGACACAACAGTGCATTTACTTTGTAGCTTCTGAAAGAATAGAAAAACTGCAGAACAAATGGGTTTAATATGTCATATTACAAGAGAAAAGGGACGATAATTGTCTTTGATCGTTGCTCAACGTTGCAATCATTTCATGGAGCTACGGATGAAACACATTCTTTGAAAAAATATTACAATTTACGATATTTATAGTATTTTTGTGCTAAAATGTTAGCTTAGAAAGTAAAAAGTATAACTTTAGTTAGCGGAATTTTAATTTACAGAGAATAGGGTGTGGGAATGCAAAGGGCTGAAAAACTGCACAAAATTCAAAATCTTTCTATGTTCTTAGACTATTCTCTATATTTTCTTTTAGTAATGCAAAAATGTTATTCAACCAAGCGAGCATATATAAGTATCAACTTGTATGTCTCGTTTTCCAAAAATCGTGATCGTAAAGTTAAAATACTATACGTTAGACCGAGGCTCTTAAACGATAAAAACTCGATTCAATTGCTAGTATTTCATTGTAGTAATACACTTGTAGTAAAAACGTTGAACTAAACTAATCTCTGCAATTTTTAAACCAAAATTTGTTTGATTCAGAACTAATTTGCGCTCGCAATCAAATGCTGACATAACATTTTTTGCTTTTCTTTGCTGAATTATCCCATCTTTTCGTTAGGAAATGTGTTTTCATGTGTCATATCCATATTATAACAATTTCTGAGAAAACTAAATAATAATGTTTCTGACACGCAGTATTTTCCCAATAAGTGAAATCGGAATTTCTGTTTTCTATGTGTTAAAAAGCACACAGCTGATTATTATTTTACTTAAAACCTTTCGACACTTCTTGAATAAAATGTTTATTTTTCTATTTTGCTCTCCTTTTTATTGATAAAATCCAAGAAAAATGGGTTTCTCTAGTGTTTGTTGAACAATAAGGTTTTCACCAATTTTAGCAAGCCCCTATCATGATATTTCAAAAACGCAGAGAACAATATCATGCTGGAAATTGGGCGACAATTTTGAACAGTGATTTTTGCAAACATATTCAGTGTTTCTAAAGTTTACCATAGTTTCAAACTAGGAATCAAGAACTATTTTTCTTTTCTACAATTAAGCTGATTACGTTTATTTTCCTATTTAATTATGAAAAATACTAGAATGGATTTTCGCACTCAAATGGTTTACACATCATTCCAGCAATTCCTTTATAGCACTTGAATGGTTTCCAATAGCACTGAAATGGTTTTCCTCTTTCTTTGCAAAAACGTTCAATTTTTTGTTAAAATAAACTGCGTTTTTAGCAAAAAAAATACGGCAAAGTCTAAAACAAAATCACTGATATACGTGTCAATGGAAAGCTTATTTTTCACACGCTTCTGTTTGGCGCGTTGAGGAATATCAGGATCATGAATGCAAAATTTGATATTAGACCACCTCCATAATTTACAAAACATGTACATGACAAAATCAAACCGACAAAAAATTATTAACTTAGTCTTTCGCATTAAAGCTGAATATTTTTCATTCAATGATATTTGATTCCATCAAAGTATTGAGAATTCCTCGTCGATTTTTCAGTATTTGTTGGTTCGATAAATGTTCCTGCAACTAACCCAACATTTCGATTTTTGATAGTGAGAATGGAATCATATCGATAGCCAATATTCTAAGAGCTGAAACTTCAATGTAAGAGGATTGCTTGTATACACTGATAACAAATATTATATTATAATGATTGACGAGCACAAAACCTCAACTTTATCTTGGTTTTATTCCACGGAACAGCGACAAGGTTTTCCATTCTAAAAACATGCATATTTTAGCTGGTGAAAATGTTGTTTTGCAATAAGAAATCCAGTTGAATTAGCCAATAAATAGAATTAACAAGCTATTATTTAAGTACACTTTAGTCAAATTTAGAAATATTTCAACCATAAGTCGTTTGCGTTGGCAGTAGTTATATATTTATGTACACGCAGTAAATTTTCAAGCATCTTTTTGACGAATTAAAAGCAACAAAATTACAAAAAAATCTAAACTATTTTTCACAATATTTTTTTGAAATAGAAAACAGTACTGAATAAAACTTTTTTTTTTTGCGAAAAACAGAATTGCGTCACAGCCCAAAATTGTTTTCAAACAGAAAACAAAATTTTCACGCAAAATGAAAGCAAAATTCCTAAAAACATGAAGTTAGTTAGGTTTAGGTGGAAAAACTTAACTAAATAAATTAGTGTTCTGATAAAAAACAGAATTTCTAAAAATGAGATATAGTGCGGAGATTTTGTCTGCCACTATTGAAATAAAAAGATAGCTGTTAGCGATAGCAGCGAATAAACATAGAAATGGTTATCATAATACATCAATCACTTTATGAGCAGCCCGAAACAAAAAAGTCAAAAAACTTGGCAATATTTCAACATTTTGGAACAATTTTGAACTTCTACGGAAAACCTTACTCGGTTTCACCTTAAATGGTCTCAATTCATTGCAGACATTAAGCCTGTTTGTCACTATTAGTTTGATTAACCATATTATACATTTGCATGTCCATACGAAATCTCGCTCTCATCTACATCGCACGGCTTTTGGCTGATTTTTCAAAGTAGAGTATTTTGTTCAAAATGCGTTTTTAGCAAGATGAAGAGATTACTTTTGGCATCAACAGTGCAGATGGCAGACATTTTTCCCCACAAAAGTCTGCCTTGATGTAAACAGTGTTGTTGAGGTGAGAACAAGACATGTGAAATCTATACCATGGGTGCAAAGTGCACGTCTCGAAAAGCGCCAAAACCTTTAAACTGCACTTTCGAAAGGTTTTTTTTCGCCGAGAAAAATGTCAGGAATTGAATAAATTAATATTAAATATTCACACTTTTAGAGGATAATAATCTTCAGAAGAACATTTCCTTGGTAAATTATTGTTATTTACGTTGTACTGATTTCCCCATATTTCTTTATCATTCAGTTAGTTGATGAAAATTTGGCGGAACATTTTCCGCCTGGAAGCGAATCGCTACGTTGTAAATTCGCGCGTTGCGGCGCATTCCTCAACAGTTAGGTCATCACTTTCGAGCATTTTTTCCGTTGAAATTCTCGCAGCTCATTTTTTGAACGATTAAAAAAAGAAATTCATTATGAAAAACCAACAAAGGAATTCCCCCCGCAGTAAAGCAAGGATTCCCAACTAATAACAACCCACAACGTATCAAAGTTAATGTAATTTTAACGATATTCTACTAAACGCTAAACGAAAAACATGTACATTTTAGCTCGTTGAGTTACAAGTTATACACTATAAGGGATCAATTTTAAAGATGGAAAATTGAATTGTTCGTCTAATCGCGTAAAACGAGGGCTCAAGCAAGACGCATGAAAGCAAGGATGACGGTTTTCCACAGATGCAAGCAGCTGAGTATAGCGCTATCTACGTTCAAAACGCAAAAACCACTTGATAAGCTATGGAAAGTTGATCGCACTTCTAGGCATTGGCATTTTGTGCTAAAACAAAAAGATAGCAAAAAGTGAAAGTTTAATTGAGGGCCCTGTCCAAGTTCAGATATTTCAATTGAGGAATGTTTAGAAAAATCAAAAGGCATTTTGTGGCGCCCCGTTCGACCTTATTGATGTTCTTGATAAGGGAACATTATAAATATTTAACTCAAATTCTCTAAAATGCCACTGTAGGTTTGAAAATGAGTGATTGGGAGTGATATAGATAGGAAATTAAAATTATAGAGAGTTCTTGATAAATTGAGTATCTACGAAACACAGTCTAATAGTTTGGGAATAGCCCTTAGTCAACTCTGAAATTTACGTATACTAAATAATATATAGTGAGCATATGAAAGTAAAATTTAAATATAAAATATAAAATTTGTGTTTTATACTGCGCAGAAAAAGCATATTTTGGATAAAATGTCTACAACTCAATTTTGAAATATTTCATCAGATGCAATTTGAATTTCTAAATTTTGGACGATATTTTTTCGATATTTTGTTTATTTGTTATGCATTCAAAAGTGCTTTTTCTGTGGCTCTCAGATCTCAACAAGAACAATATTGGTTGACTCATGCCTAATACTCTTAATTTAGGCCGTCATTGCTTTTGAAGTTCGCGTTATTGTTTAAAATACATTTATTCAACATTTTCTGGCATTGATAAAGAGTTGCATGAAAGAAAACAATTGACTCAAAAATATATTTGGGACTTGCGACAAAATATTGTTCTTAAATGTTATTCTATTTTATTGTATTTTAAATACTAGCTTTTATGAGTGTTCTTAGTTATTAATATATACGAAAAAGTATTACTACCTCAATGTTAATTATTTAAATAGAAAGAGAAATTTGCACGCGTAAAAATGGGAACAAAAATTCTCGTCAACAAGGATATAAGTTGTGGATTAATGGCGGTTTAACTTCGAAATTCGAGAGATTTTTACGACTTTTGGGGGATTTTGAGAAAATATAGCCAAAACCATGGAAACCAAAGAGCTAGAAAATAATTTCTTTTTAGTGTTTTTCAAAGCTGTCAAAGTAAAGAATAAAACCATGCTGACGACATGATGCCTTGAAAAAGGCCAAGTTGAAATCTGGCAAGTTATGTATATTTTTTTCTCTCAGTTTAAATAAAAGTAGAACAATCCAATATTTCAAAAGAGGGGTTTTTTTTTTGCCTTTCGGGAGTTTAGATCATAAATCATGTGACGAAAGGCTATAAGTTATGTGTGCGTAATTCGGGAGTTATTTTTCATTCTAGATGATCAATTCACCCCAATGTTAAAAAGAATATTAGGCAAAAATATATCTAATTATTTCACAGTGGAAGTCCTTAGGCAGTGAAATGAAACACGCAAAAACTATCATTTTCATTCTTACAAAGAAGAAAAGGAAAAATTGTAAAATATCGGTAGTAATGAGGATAATTTTGGTGTTGGACATTTGGCGCGCGCTATAATTTATCATCTTTACCAAACCGCTTAAACGACTCGGTAACTTATAATCATCGTTCAATGTAATTTTCTTCTACTTGCAGACAAAAACCTTTTGTGTAAAATAGCAAGAGGTAGAGTTATTGTAAGCGGCTTGAGGCAATTATTATAAAAACTCCGCCAAAAAACTTCTATTTTCAAAAATATTGGGTTGCAAACTTATATTGTTTAGGCTCTTGTTTATCAAAATATATGTAAAACACAAATTATGCGGAAATCTTGAATGGATATTCTCAGTATAAATCCTACTTTTTAGACATTAACGATGAATTATTTGTCCTTTTAGGTGAATTTTTAGAGAGATTATAAGAGCTTGTGACAGTTAGGAATGATTTCTAGCACAAAGGGCTGCTTTATACGATGACTCAAAATCATAATAGTTTGGCAGGTACTGTCTTGTTGTTGTACACTTTATCTATTCAATTCAACCAGGAAATAAAATAGTTCAAAGAAGAGATATTCTACATACCTGGGGCAGCATTTCCTCCAAGAAATAGGATCCCAAATAGCAGTAAAACTTGAATTAATAACATCACTCTTTCAAGTACTCAATGAACGCTGAAGTCGAGCGTGAAGACATAAAACTCATCCATCCTATTTTTCACGGAGTAAAATTCAATCTTTCTTGGGCTTGTTTTCAAGGTTTAACTCGTTAAACGTGTAGAATTAATCGCTGAAGTCATTCTCGATGCACTAGTGAAGAGTCAGTGATTGTTATCAAGTTATCCAAGAAAATATGCTTCGTTTAAACAGGTGAGTGAAGGGGCTGCCTGTGTTATCTAACCACGTGCATTTACTAACAAATGGCACGTCACTCGAAACGTCACACCACAAACCGCTCAAAACTCGTTGTCTTCTTTCGTTTCATGTAAAATTCACCACTGCGAGACCTCGAGTTGTTTTCAATAGATTTTTTTTTAGTATCTAGCCAATAGCGTGTTGCATTACGAGATTATAATTATTATTTTTCTCTTTTAGTATTCATTCATTTACGTCTATATGCGCATCAATGGTTCGCGGTCGGGAACCAATGCTCAGTCGAGATGACTGAATCACTGTGAACGTGACAACAAAACAGCTTTATATTTGAGAAACGGTTAAACTAGCTAGCTTTTTATAAATACAAACCAATTCAGTATAGTATGATAATCATTTTATTTGGCTCGGTCTTAGAGCTTAAGGTATTGTTTATATATTTCGCGTCTAATAGCGACTGGTGTATTCATTTGTCTAGAAATTTCATTGGAGGCTTTTCTGGCAACCTTTTTTTGTTGAATGTCAATATTTAAGTAACGATTTTAAGACGGAGCATAGCTTAATTATTCGTATGTTGTAAAACATGCAAGCCCTTGTAGTACGTGGCGTCGATTTATAACTTGGATTGAATACAATGGTGGCCACAAAGTGGTGCATGATAATGAGAAGATTGAGGATAATGATAATGATGATAAAAACAGCCATGATGATGACGTTGATGATTATGATATTGATAGTGGTGATGGCGATGTTAATGATGATGATGATGATGATGATAACATTATATGATGATGATTAAGACGGTGATGATGATGACGTTGTTGTGACTGTGATAAATATCAATTTTAGTGATGATGTTCATAATGGTGATAATGATGATGATGGTGATGATTATGATGGTGGTGATGATGATTATAGTGATGATTATGATGATGGTGATAATGATGATGATGGTGATGATTATGATGGTGGTGATGTTCATAATGGTGATAATGATGATGATGGTGATGATTATGATGGTGATGATGATGATGATGGTGATGATGATGATGATGATGGTGATGATTATGATGATGGTGATGATTATGATGATGGTGATGATGATGATGATGATGATGGTGATAAAAATGGTGGTGATAAAGATGGTGATGATAATAATGGTGGTGATAAAGATGATGATGATAATAATGGTGGTGATAATGATGATGATGATGAAATAAACAATTAAAACGGATACAATAATATCATATAATAATTAAGATAATAATGATGCTCTAATAATAACAATAACTGCAAAAATATTAATGCTAACGATAATGTTGATAATGATGACGACAATTATGGTGATTATGACTGAGATGATAACGATAAACCATGATGAAGGCATTGTCGTTGATGATGATGACAATAAAGATAATGATAATTCTACGATAACAATACTGCTGCTGATAATCATCAATTGGCATGCATACTAAAATAGTGAATCTCCTCAACAAAAAAACATATTTCCACAATTTGTGAGAAATATTTCACGAGACATAATTCTTGCATGCATCTAGCTGGTTTCCTGTAGATATTGTGCAAAAAACATAATTTTAGTATATATGTCAGTGATCGCGATCTTACTCGGTAGTCATCCCTCAAGAACCGATTAGCCTTAATGTAGACAACCACTTGAGGTACTAGGCTTGTTTTATTCCTAATACGTGAGTGCCATCATTTATGAGTCATGATATGAAAGCATCTAAAATAAAACGCTATGTTTCCGTAATTACAGCTCAGGGTTTATTATCCAAAGACCTCAGTTCCGAAAGGTCATGTCTTAGCAATCGTTGGACCATACTCTGCGAAGGAAATTAATGTCCAAAAAATTGTCACTCAACTTGACTAGAATAGAAAAATATTTCGAAACAACATATGTCATTTTCAACGCTGACAAGGTGAGTTACTGAGCCAGAACTGTGGAAAAAGAAGTATCTAACAAAACTAGATCAGAAAATCAAGACAACTTATAGTACTGAATGGAGCATGATGATTAATTATCTGAAAATGTTACGGAAGATTGAGTGCATGGTCTATGTTGGGAAAAAAAATTGAGTTGAATGCATGCATAAAAACTACTACAATGTACAGTTTTGAAACGACAGTGAAAAGACGGTAGACTGCGGTCAGTAGAAAATGTTTGGAGGATATTAATTGTTTGTTGAAATGCGATTAGAATTTTACCATTTATCAAAGTGGAAGATACAGCTTAACTGTTTATTTTTTTAATTGGTGTTTTTATACGGTATCTTTCATATATACCGTTTTTCGTAGTGTTTACAAAGTTTAAAGGCATTCAAAAACAGTTAATTCCTGGTTCGATCCAAATCAACTCAACAAAAATAGAATTTGAAAATGTATAAAGGTTTTTTGGAGCTAGTGAAAACTCTCCAACCGTGCAATAAAATCAAAATTGTAACAGTTAGTCATAATAACTCAACCTGAACAGCCCAATAAATATCAAAAACAAAGGAAAACAATACCTTGTTTTAAAGAAGAATTTACTGGTCTGTGATTGTAGCTATTATATACATTAGCAATTTATTTTTATTTCATGCATATAATATTTATGCTATGGGAATCTTTTAAAGAAAATATGCAAAACTGTTACTGTATATATAATCATGTTATTCTGATCAGTGAAGTGAGTCTGCAACACGTGGTTATGGGTCGATGATTCACCTTTCGAAACGCATAGCAACACGATCCCTCCTAGCAACCGCATCGAGTCCTATCTTGAGGCAACAGACCTCACAGAAGTTTTGTTTTACGACGGTAACGTAATCGCTATTTTTAGAAACAATCAATGGTATTTCTCATCACAAACAGGTTCTATTCCTTGTTTTAGGATGATGTCATCTATCGTTTCAAACCAACTGACGCTTATTTACGAGAATAAGCTGCAGACTGCGTCGGTGATTTTTTATGGAAATAACTGGAGTAAAAAAGTAGCTAATTTACCACATAAAAGAGTGGTTGATGTTTTGTGACGTTAATCCCACGGAGTATAAGATTTATAAGATATATAGTTTTCTGCGATATATCCCCTCACCTCCCCGCTTAGATTTATAAGATATATAGTTTCGGCACTATATATGGATCTATGGCTTGTACATGTTTCTTACGGTGTATCCATATCCTTGCTCGTGTTTCCCCTTATGACAGTCTTTTTTGTTAATAGGTAATGTCATGCCTGCCTTTCTTTCAGTCTTTGTAAATCTGACGGATTGAGCAGATAGAAATGAACCCCTCCCAATTCAAGGAGTGCACGTTACCTTGATCCCTTAAAAGTTTTGCATTTTCTCTCTTGTTCCATAAGTAATAACTGTTACCCTAAAATTAGATGTGTACATTTTGTTTACATGATCCAAAAAACCTTTTGTTCAGTCATGTTTATTTCCTGAGAATAATTTGAGAATGATCTCTGTTTCCTGAAATTAAATGCTTGTTCACTTGTTCCCTAAAACCATAGTTAATATTTTATTTTAAAACCCTGGGAGAATATTATAAACGATTAATACAAACACTAAATCAATAAACCCTCTGGTGTTTCCAGGGTATGTCATGGTTAATTTTAGATCTAAACGATGGTCTTTTTGTGTTTTGTTTTAGAGAAGTGTCATAGCTATTTTTAGAATCAGTTATCGAGGCTTGTGCAGGAATTTCAGCATTTGCTGGAAATGTTGCAAAACAATTAGTTTCTACGTTAGAACATCTTAAAAGTAAATGATAATAAAATGGAAAAAATTAAATGCTCAAATTAAGAGAAATTTTTATCAAGTTGAAATAAACAACACTTCGTTATAGGGAGCTTTAGATTTGACAACGAGTACGAGATTGAGTACGAGTACGAGTTTTAAAATTGGCCCTGTGTGTATTGTTGATACTGAATTACATTCCACTTCTTGTTTTTATTCGTTTGGTGTCTCAATCTATACACAGGACCACAATTCATCATCAATAACACACAGAAGGCCAATTTCAAAACTTGTACTCGTACTCAATCTCGTACTCGTTGTCAAATAATAGAAACGCTCAAGAGAAACGCTTTCAGTAGCCAAACGAGCCTTGTCTTTTGAATTCGCCGAGCCATATATAGGCTGCGTCGGTGTTTGATATAAACGATAGGTAATAAAATGAAATTTGTAACACCGTAAAAACGTTAACTGACGTTTCGAGCTTTAGCGCTTCGTCGGAGTAAAAAAGGGCATATTTACAACTGTAAATATAATTATTACAGTGAGGACACTCAAATCATCAACACTCTTTCAGGTAGTTTTCTGAAAATTCTAGTACTTCAAAACCTCTAAAAAATTGAAGCATTGAGTCCAAATGCACACACTGTTCATAAAAAAATCATATTTCTAATCTCTTCGCTCATGCCGGCATGTGGGTTAAAAAAATATAAATTAAAGAGTTTACGGTTCGAGTGTCCCCAACTAATACAGATTGTATACGATAACTGCCGGGAAGATCGCGTCGATTTTTATCAAAAACAGTTCCCTGCTAGCAGAGTCTTCCACAGTTCGATTCTGAATCGAACTGTGAAAGACTCTGCTAGAAGGGAACAAAAACAGTAGAAGTGACAAAGGTATTTTTAAAAGTACTATACATCGTATAAGAGTAAAATCGTACTGACATTCCGTACATTGTCCTTCGTTGCAAATTAAAGTGGTGCCAGTATAGTTTTCCTTTGTTTTTACGATAGGGAATGATAAGGATAAATTACAAATATTGATGTGAAAAAATAATCAAAATGTATTAAAATAATAATCAAAAATATATATATAATGTGTAAAATGGATAAAAATCTAAAGGTTGGATGTGATTTCTCGCTTGTTCTGATGCTGAGAATGCTTGATGGAAAAGGAGACATATTTTAATGCCCGACCCGAGACTGGCGGTCATTCGTTTCGGATATCAGACAAACGGAGGACATATCAAAAAAGCATATCTTTATTGCATTTGCAGCCAGTAGATATATCTATATTGCAAGCTATAACTTACTAAGTTAGTCGTTAAAACTATAGCCAATTAATCCATCATGTCATGTCTATTAATAAATTACATATGAATATCGATTCATTTGCACATGCGCATTCTATGCAGTAAGGCTTCGTTTTACGGAACAACTGATGGGGTTCCTGTGTAGATGATTATTGTTGGGCTTCCTGTTTCACACGAAAGCATGGACTAACGTTTTTCACACATTTCTTGCTCTACATTACAAATGTTGGGCTTCCTGTGTTTACGATAAAGCCTTGATAAAATAATGACGGGATTCCTGTGTTTCAATCTCATTGTTCCCAATGTCTAGCAATCAGTTTCCAGTGTTTAATGAGATCCACTTTGTCTATTGTCCAAAACGTAGTCCCCTAAATTTTCGTCCCGAAAATACTTTGATCAAATCATGACTGCTCCATGTCTTACACCCCCTGACATTCAAGATCACCGCTGCACAACCGAGTCGTCTTATTGTTAAATAAAGTAAGAAATTCTACTAGTTGTAAACAACGTCTCCCAGCAGAAAACCTTTCACAATCCAGCGCACACTTGAGTTGCTCCCTGCATTTGTAAATTTCTGCCACACAAGCTATGAGCTGCCTAAGTTTTCAATAGCAGATCACCTTAGATCCCAGTCCGGCTCACTCCCTCCAAATAAGGGCCACACAAAGTTACTTGTTAAATTCTATCAGACAAGCCTAACTTGTCCCAAGTCGATCAACTTTGGTCTCAGTCCTCCACTGGATCCAAGACTACACACAAAGTTACTCAACGCATTGTAAAATTCTATCAGACAAGCCTAACTTGTCCCAAGTCGATCAACTTTGGTCTCAGTCCGGCTCTCTCCATTCAATCCAAAACTACACAAAGTTACTCAGCGCATTGTTAAATTCTGTTATACAAGCTATTAGTTGCCCGAAGCTCGGTCGTTCGTCCTCAGATAAAGCCCAGCAACATGCTATGACTGTGAACAGTTCATCTGGACAGTTCAATGGCTGAGCTATTCGATGTCCTTTCTTTAGGAAATTTAACATCTCGAAAGCATCTATGTTGGCGTACGGTTGCTGGGCCAATGTCATTAGTTCCCATAGCAACACCCCATAGGCCCACTGCAAAGAAATAATAAACAGAAGTCACGTAGTGTTTACAAGTGTTGGTATTGTGATGTTAATTTGCCAACCATTTTCACAATAGACTTTTTAATTTTCTTTGTTCTAATAACAATGGTTGGTTGGCAAAATACGTCACTGTAAGTCTACCTATAACTGATAAATAAAATACTCAATTCAAACTCCCCACTCCTCTTTCCAAGAAAAATGTTTTTACAAGTCTCGGCCTCATCCGCATCTCTTAAACTTGTCATATATTGGGCTTCCTGTGTAGCTGAAATGAACTGTGATCGCGAGAGACTAGTACCATTAATTCTAAACGTGATCAATGTGAAAAAAACATCGAAAACAAATACGATAACAATTTTTTTCAAGACGTTCGTACGACCACGTAATTCACAACAATTTGTGCAACACTTCAGAATTGGCACTCGAACACCATGTCATAATCAGGAAAAACGTGTCCCCTTACAGGATATTCTTGAGAGGATAAGATCCTGTAATATGACAGACAACATTGACACGAAACCGAGAAGTACTTGTACACCGCTTTTAGTGTTATTTTCCATGTGCTCTTTGCTCTTTTTATAAAAAAATTTAGTGAGTGTAATTTGTATTAAAAGGCCTGTTCACAATACCGTAACTATGTACAGAGCTCATAGCGTTTTCAATTGCGTCAGTCTTAGCGCATTCAATTTCGTTTTTTTTTTTTGTAAATTGTACAACCAATTCTTTTCGAATTTAGCATTTTTTTAGTGAGTGTGTTTTTTAAAGGCCTGTTCACAACCCCGCAACTTAACTATGTACAGAGCTCATAGCGTTTTCAATTCCGTTCTTCTTAGCGCATTCAATTTCGGTTTTTTTAATTGTGCAAGCTACTTGGATTCCTAACCTCGTTCACAGTTTTATTCCCTTCGCTTTTTACCCACATCAAAGCAAAGCAAAGACAAAAGTTCTGGGAAAGAGATAGTTTGCAAGAGGTTCCCTGGATTTCAGATTCAGGGCTTTATTAATTATGTTAAGTTTCCTAGCAACCGTCGTTCGTGTCATTAGGCCGCGGGGGAGAGAACTGCGGCTGCATGCAACGTCCTGTTTTGATGTTCGTACGCCGTTTTATTGGAAAGAAAGTAACTTTTAAATTATAGTCGACTCTCTCGTAAGCGACCACCCTCGGAAGAAAAGAAAGTGGTTGCTTATGGGAGATGGTCGCTTATGAGAACCTTAACACAGGAGGCCCAAACCACGAGAACGAGAACCCGATCACATGAGAAGCCCAAACCTTGCGTAATTTGTAACATGTCCGACACATATGTCAAAAATTATGAACGAATTTTAAAATTACTGTATCTTAACTCTTTGTTTGGTATATGTTTTCCGCCACGGTATCTCTAAAGATGTTTTAGGTATAGTTTTACAAAAATCAGCAGTCTAATGACTCTGGATGGTCGCTTACGAGAGAGGAAAAACAAAAAGTCCAAAACTTAAACCCTAAAGGCGGTAGCAGTCGCTTCCGAGAGTGGTCGCTTACGGGAGAGATTTCAGTATTACAGAGTTTATATGGGAAACAAAACGGGAAATTGAAATAGTGGTCGCTTACGAGAGAGATTTATTACAGAGTTTATATGGGAAACGAAACGGGAAATTGAAATAGTGGTCGCTTACGAGAGTGGTCGTCTACGAGAGAGATTTATTGCAGAGTTTATATGGGAAACGAAACGGGAAATTGAAATAGTGGTCGCTTATGGAAGATGATCGCTTACGAGAGTGGTCGTTCAGAGACAGTCAACTGTACATCCATCTTAAAAGATGGATGTGAAATTGTATTTGTTATATGAGCAGTGATTGTGTCTGGCAGGTTCTTAAATGGTTCCGTTCACTTGATAGCCCACTTTAGTTTTAAATGGAGCTCTCAGACTGACGATCAATTGCAAAATACCCCGAGGCATTAAGAGATCATTTGCGGCCCTTTTGAGAGCAATATTTTAAACAGCTCACAAAGCTACAATCATGTGCAAAATACCTTGGGACATTATCTTTTTTTTACATGAAAAATATTTCAACATCATTTTTCCGTTTCCCCCTCTCCCCCGTATCAATGTTGAATTGTGGGA
>JAUPMH010184085.1:0-12185 GCA_032270665.1 Metridium farcimen
TTTGTTGTTACTATTATTTCCTTTTAAGTTTGACCTATAAGTTGTTGGATACTAAAACAATTAAAATCTAGTTAATGTAGATATAATAAAACAGTACGCCTCGTTGGCTATATCAGCTCATGTACGACTCGATTTCGTGGAATAACTGTTAAATATGACATCCGTTAATGGCTCCAGATATCACGTATTAATAAATGATAAACATGATAAAAAATGATAATAAGTTCATGTTAATAACTTATTCATTTTGTATTATCTTGTTGAAAGGAAAGAGCTGCAATAGAAATATTGAGCATGACAGGAAGAAAATGAATGCGCAATGTAATTCTTTCTTGATTTGTATCAGAATTATTATAGGAATAGTTATCAATCGTTGTTATAAGCTTACCTTAAAATCCGCTCGGTAATTACAAGAAGGGTATATCCTGATATAGTTGATAAACCTTGACTTCTTCAAATCAAAGTTTAAATAGGCAGATTTACATGCACTCAAAAACATATGACATGGGTCTGTTGAGTAGGTCTGGTCAAATAAATGAGCAAGAGAGAACATTTGACAAGCTTTGCAGTTACTGCAAGGATGTATAAAACAGCCTGTTCTGACAGTGACACCATTGGGGGCTGTATATGATAAAAGTCGATTAAGATTTCCACCAGCTAAGTTCAATCTCCTTCCAGCATGAGGAATCTCATCACTTGACGATTTCTGACCTTTATTGTCCATTTTGAGTATAGAGTAGTCATTATCAGTGTGCTCTAAGTAAACAGTTCCTGATGATCCCGCTTCTCCACCCTTCGTAGCTGAACCACCGTGTACTTCGATCTTACCACGATATGGATAGTGAGTTACTTTGTTGTTATAGTAAACAGCTATTCGACCTCCCGATCCTCCACCAGAACCTGCATTACCATGGCCACCAATTGCTTGAATCATTCCCGTGTGACTTCCAGAAAATGCTCCTGTTTGGATAAAAATACTACCACCACTACTACCCCCGCTGTTAAAACTAACATCAAGAGCATTGGCTAGTATTTTACCATCGACCTAAATGAAAAGTAATTATTCATAGTTATTAGTAGAAAAAAGAAAAAATACAGCACTATTATTGATTGAATACAGTGTTCGTATGTCTCTACTTGCAATATAGCTTATCCCTCTTAAGCTTTTGTAAACAACTGATGATATACAAGATTTTTATTCATACAATAATATATCGGTCAATATTAAAGTTGGCGATAAATTAACTCCTTTTACTCCGACGAAGGGCTCAGGCTCGAAACTTCAGTAAAGTTAAGTCAACATTTTTTAGGGTGTTAAAAATTTCATTATATTACCTATTATAAATTAACTCGATTATTTTTCTCATGGATTAACTTGATATCGATCCTTTTAACAGTTTAATATTTAAATGGCTCGGATTTTACAAGGGCATAATAACCATTTTTTTAATCAATTGATCATTGTATTTACAGCACTCACCTTTAAAGCTATTTCTATAGTGATGTTTATTATTCCACCTCCTGGTCCTCCGTTTTGGCCGTTACAACCACTACCAAACTCATTGGGGTTAAACATATTTCCATAAGGCATTCCTTTGTCAAGTCTGCATGTGTTTATTTTAAGTGAGTTATCACAGGCTGCTCTACCACCAGTCCCACCATGCCCGACGCCGCTTGCCCTCCAAGGTACCATAGTTACGCTACCTCTACCTTTATTTGCTAGATAACCACCATAATTTGCATCCAGAACACCGCCATCATCAACAGTCATATTCACTGCATTGATATGTATGTGTTTAGATCTTATTGTTGCTCCACCCTCAACCAGTATTATTTTAGCTTTTAACGTAAAGTAATCGGGATGCGCATTTGGTATAATGGTTTTAATTTTCGAATATGCCATTACGCGAAGGGTTTCGTTAAACGAAAATGTTCTTTTAGGCTTGTTGTCTGTAGATCCGGTTAAAAAGCAATGCAAAATCCCACCATTGATTATAGTAAGATTTCTTATATTTGCTAAAGTCCCTTCCACATATATGTTTATATTGTTCAACTCAGATACATGAGCAAGTCCTAGATAGCCTCCTTCATATATGTAAGCGGTAAATGGGATGTCTAAAAACTCTCTATGCAAGTCCATGTCTTGATTTCTTCCTATATGTATAGTTCCTGTGCGATCACCAATCATGTACGTAAAAAACATTGTTACACTCGTATTCACACGTCCAGACTCTATTGCCAAATGAGCACCTCCATAGATCTGCAGTTCTTCAAAGGAAAATGTGTGACTTTTGTTTGCAAAATGATGGGAGCCTGACTCAGTCAAGATCCAGGCTCGACAACCATCTTGTGATAGATCAGAGTAGTCTGTTATTCGGTGTTGAAGAGGATGCTGACCACCATTATCAATAAGTAACGTTCTGTGAGTGTACACCATATGATACATAAAAGAGGTTCCAGGTCCTCCTGCCTCAGTATTACCCGCACCTCCCTTGGATCCACCTCTTGAATAAAAATCTCCTGTATATGTGGTGTTACGTACGAAATATAGTGCAATTCGTCCACCGGCTCCTCCACCGGACAATGATCCTCCAGCACCACCATTAACAGAGATGTTTCCAGTGCCTTTAATTGAGTAGGAGTGGATCCAAATACTACCACCGCTACCTCCACCACTGTTACTGTCACCGCCTTTCACGCCATTAGCTGAAACATCGCCGTCAATTCTTATAGTATCTGTCACATTTAACCATATGACCCCTCCACCAGCACCACCTAAAGAGCCGCCACCACAGCTTCCGAATCTTATTGGCTCGTAGATATCACCATAAGCAGCTCCTACTACAGCTGCATTCGATCCCCGACCTGCTCGTCCACCGTGTCCAGCTCCAGATGACCCACCAGAAGATGTTTTACCGATTCCTTGATTAACAATACCATGCAAGCCTGATGACAAGGGAGTATGAGAGATATTATAGCCAAGTCCGTCAGCATTTAGATGACCACCATCATCAATAGTAATATTCTCGGTCAAAAGTGTGAATTTTGTACACTGAAACAAACCACCACCTTCTACAAAAAGAGCTCGCGAAGAAAAGAAAAGGCCATGATTGACTATTGGAGAATACAGGGCTGTAATACGACCTTTGTCTTGAATGCGCACTGCATCGAACTCAAATGTATTGTTTGTTTGGTTAACAGTTCTAGCCTGATCATTGATCCATAACACACCTCCGTGATGTAGCGTCAGATTTTGGATATTAGCCAAAATTCCAGTAAGATAGATTGTCACGCCATGTACTTCTGTATATGGAGCAAGACCAAGATATCCATCAGCATACACATAAGCATTAAAAGGAATGTCAATTTCATCACGCATTAGATCGATTACTTGGTTACGAGCGACGTGGATAGTACCCGTTCTGTCTCCAATCATGTAACGAAAGTGTAGAGAAGAGTTTTTGTAAATTGGTTCTGTAAGAACAGCCAAGTGTGCTCCACCGTATATCTGGAGTTCTTCAAAATGAAAATCTCCTTGAGATTTTGCAAATGGATGAATGACAGACTGAGGAAGTATCCATGCTCTACAGCCATCTCGAGATAAATCACTGTAATCGTATATAGCAGCACTAAGTGGTTTTTGGCCACCGTTGTTTATAAGTAATGTGCGGTGTTCTTCATTCATGTGGTAAAGAAAAACAGTACCAGGTCCACCAGATTCAGCTTTACACAAATGTTCACGTCCAATTTGACACCCAAAAGCAGAGCCTCCTCTAGATTCGTAGACAAAGGAAGAGGAAGTTTTATTTTCACTGAAATAAATTCCGATTCTTCCACCTGCCCCACCACCGCCTGGAAAAGAACTGGACATTGATCCATCACCGCCGTTTGTGGATATTTTTCCATAGCCTTTGATTGTCTTACAGTACATCCATATGCCTCCTCCACTTCCTCCGCCACTTCCAACTGATGGACCATTTTCTCCATTTGCGGACACAATTCCATCAATATCAATAACATTCGTCACATTTAACAAAAGAACACCACCGCCATTACCTCCTCTTATCCCTTGCCCTTTTCCTCCAGCACTACCAAACTTGTCTGGCTCATAGATATCCCCATAGGCAAAGCCAGTCAAAGGTGTACCGCTTTGAATGTTACCTCGGCCTCCACTGCCACCGTGCCCAGCACCTGATGCTCCATACGAACTATCCATACCATGTCCTTCGTTAATTACGCCATATAGTCCACGACCTTGGAACCCATGCAATGTATTATAGCCTAAATAATCAGCAACTAAAGCACCACCATCGTCTATTGTGATGTTTTCTGTTTCGAAAGCAAGCCGAGGTGCCCTTACAATTCCACCACCCTCAATGAACATTGCACGTGTTCGTAGAGTAATTGCACGATCGGTTATTGGAGACATTTCACCATGGATAATCGCAGTATCTTGAACTCGCATCGTATCAAATTCAAAAGTGTGATTGTCAGCTTCAAAAGTACGAGCTCCATGATTAAGCCAAAGCAACCCATGATGGTGAAGGGTAATATTCTTGATGTTTGCTAATACACCTCGCACGATAATCTCTACATTGTGAACAACTGTATCAGGAGCAAGCCCAAGATAACCACCACGGTAGACATGCGCACTAAAGGGAAGATCGATTTCAGCTCTATAAAGGTCCATTACCTCACTGTCTCCTACATGAATGCGACCAGTTCGGTCTCCAATCATGTATTTGAAATACAAAGAAGTGTTCGTCAAATTGTTTGAACGTCGAGGCCAAATGGCGAGATGACCTTTGCCGTATATCTGCAGTTCCTCAAAATGAAAGTTCCTTTTAGAACTAGCGAGATGATGTATGCCAGATTCTGGCATAATCCAGGCTTTACATCCTTCCACATTAAGTTGATCATATTTCATATGGATATTTAAAGGACCATGTCCGTCGTTGTCTATCATCAGGGTTCGATGGTGGTAATTCAGATGGTATAGAAATACTGTGCCTGGTCCTCCATCTTCCACAACTTTAATTCCAGATACTGCTTTACCACCAAAAGCTTGGTACCTTGAAAACAATTAAAAATGTTATTAATTATATATTAAGATCGGAAATATTTTTATTCTATAAATAGTATGTAACTATCTAGAAATTGTTATGAAGTAAGCAAAATCGTCCGATGAAAAACGTTTCCTTACCGAAACTGTGAAAATGTTTCGTTTCTTTGGAAATAAACAGCTATTCGACCACCTGCACCGGCTCCTCCGTGATATCCATATTTAGCATCAGATGGTGATCCTCCTCCATTTGCCGTAATTTTACCGTATCCCTTTAAAATATTACAAAAAATCCATATACTGCCACCACTTCCGCCTCCTCCTTGACTGGCAGCATCTCCGCCGTTAGCGGCAATGACACCATCTATTTCTAACAAGTACGTGACATTCACAAACACACGGCCACCACCAGCACCTGCGAAATAATAGAACAATAGGGAGTAATGATACTAAATGGTTACAAATTCAATTATTTATCTGATTTGTTATTTGCAATGCTGATAAACAAAATGACGTACATATGGAGATTTGAAGCTTCAATTCGATGTTTTTTTTTTTAAATTATAGTAATCATTCTCGGATTTATTTTCATTTTCTTTAGAAGTAGACTAAAACACATTTTTAATTTTTACATCTTTCAAGAAGTTTGAAAACAATCTAGATGCACTAGTTTTAATTGCATAATCAATTTTTGATTAATCTTGCAGTTAATAAAGCCTAGTAGTATAAAGGATAAATAGATTTAGTTATTCTCAATGAAATATATTATTTACCTGGTTTTCCTAAAGATCCTCCACCACTACTCCCAAACTCAACAGGTTCATACAGGTTACCATATGGTAAACCAATTACAACATTACTTCGGCCTCTACCACCAGTTCCACCATGGCCACCACCAGATGCACCATGGGATGACCCTGCACCAAGGCCTTTATTAATAGGACCGTTGACTCCTGACCCTTTCCCATGTTCTAAGTTGTAGCCTTGTCCAGAAAGGTCAAGGATCCCTTCAGCGTTGACACTGATGTTTTCGGATAAAATGCGCAGGTCACTGGCGATTACTTTACCTCCACCTTCCACATGCAGTAATTGTGTAGTTAGTTTCATTCCTTGATGGGTGCTTGGGTTGGAAACCATACTTATCACCCCCTGGTATTGTACGGTGACAAAATCGAACTGAAAATCATTTTCGTTGTGTTCATTTCCTGTTCGTGAATCTTCATAGAGATGCACAACCCCACCATGATGTAGAGTTAGGTTTTTGACGTGTGAAATAACGCCTTCAAGATACAACGTAACACCATGTACTGTAGTTACTGGTGCAAGCCCTAGATATCCTCCGCGATAGACGTGAACATTAAATGGTAAATCAATGTTTGGACGGAGAAGCTCCATAGTTTGGTTGTAACCAATGTGTATAGTTCCACTTCGATCGCCGATCATATGCCTAAAAAACACCGAGGCAGCTCGACTGGGAGGGTCTGTAAGAATAGCTAAGTGGGCTCCACCATACATTTGAAGTTCTTCGAAGTGATAATTCTGATTACCAGCTAATGCATGATCACCCGATGATGGCAGAAGCCAAGTTCTTCCAGGTACAAGTCCAATGTCAGTATAGCTCGATATCTTATGCGCAACTGGCAGCGATCTTCTCCCTCGATTACTGATCATTAAAGTTCGGTGTTTGTGTATAAGATGATAGAAAAACAAAGTACCAGCACCTCCGCTGAATGCAATTCCAGTTCCGTTTCCACCAAAAGCCTTGAACGACCCACTGTATGTGCGATTACTTTTGAAGTACAATGCCAAGCGACCACCAGCGCCACCTCCACCATTGTTACCAGAGCTAAAAGGATAAATATTAAAATAATACTTGATAAATATATATTATTGAAAATAGAAAATAAACAGACTTTTGAGAGAATAGATTTCGTCTTTCTAAGAAAATGGCTACTCCAATCAATATAAAATAAAACGCTAATTGCTAATCTTTTCATATTTCGTCAAATTATAATTAGTTCTTATTTTACGTAGTTCAATAAAATTCATCTTTTATTTAATGTGTTTTTACGACGATTAAAATATTTTTTGCTATAGTAATGATTTTTGCTATAGTAATGATTATAGAACGAAATATAGTATTTGTAAAAAAGCAATGGAATGTTGATTACTAAAACATAAATCGCGCGCGATTTTCTTTGGAATTAAACGTAAAATGTATTAATTATAAATTCAGTCGATTTAACAACTTACTAAACAACAAAATAGCTTAAAATAGCTTAAAATAGCTTATACCTGACATCAGTAAAACCATGCCCGCCACTAACAGTGATGTCACCATATCCTTGGATGACATTGGTTTTGATCCATATACTTCCACCACTCCCACCACCAGCAAGTAGTTTACGTGCATTTTCTCCATCAGCGCTTATTGATCCATCTATCTTTAGGGTATCAATAACAGTGATATTTACAATGCCTCCGCCACGCCCACCACCATCACCTCCTCCGCTGCAACCAAAGTGTGAAGGCTCGTACACGTGACCATAGGCAGTGCCAACTCGTGGTTGGTTTGCTCCACTACCACCGTTCCCACCATGCCCTGCTCCAGACGAACCAGATGCTGTTTTACCTCCTCCTAAACCACATCTTGTGAAAACAAATGCAAAAAACAATTAGTTAATATTTAATCACTTCGCAACACAGCATTCGTAGGTATACATTGCAGCTGCATGCTGCGTGCCGAATTGATTATCTTAATATATATATTATAATTATAAGTAATAGCATGGCTTGAGGGGATTAGTCAATTAGACAATTAGTCACTAATCGTCCCTCATGAATATAATCATGAGGGATATTTAGACTAAATATCCTTCATGACTATTCATCCAGAGGGATGTTAGACATTAAACATCCCTGTGGAAACAATTGATACCGAGGTAATCATGATATTATATAATAAATAGTTTTTGTGCATATACTAATGATATATCGTTTAAATATGACAAACAATGAGTGTAATCAAGCGAAATCACTTGGCTTAGTAGTTAGGTTTCTGGATTCATTTAGATCGGCATAGGCATGTAGTTTTCATGGTAGCACCTATTTTTCTCGAAAACGTTCTACGAAGTCCTATTCACATTTGTTCCAAAATGACCTACTTGGTTACCGTATCAGAAATACCGTATGCAATCATGAAATCAATACAATTACCATATATGGTATTGTAGGCGAGAAGTAACAAAAGACTTTGATTAGCGCACGATATTTTTTTCTCTTTTTTAACAGGTTGAGATTGCAACAGAACAATAGGCATATTTTTGATACGCTTCAGTTCTACACGACGATTCAACCAGCTCAATTAACTAATGGTCGTATAGATGAAAAATTAGCTCTACATTATAATTTATAATGCACCTTGCCGTAGTCTGAGCCAGTATTCGTCGGTATAACGCAGATTGAAAGCAATGGGTTATTAAAAGAACAGTAATTATTGTTCAAACATTACACTGGTAAATAATATCAACAAAACGTTGTCAAAGATAGGCCATAGTGTAAAAAAAAGTTATAGGCATGCATTTAACAATACAATAAAGGGAAAACATTCTTATTTCAATAATCAAAGGGAACATTTGATAGTGATTTCCTTTTTTCCAATAAATCTTATTTTTAAATGTTACACACTAAAAAGACAACATTCTTAGGTATTGTATTAACTTTGTTTGGCCTTACTTGGGATCATGAAGATCGGCTCTCAAAATGCCAAGATCATCTACAGTCATATTTCCTGCATTTATTACAATGCGCTTGATGTGTAGTCTACCAGCACCTTTGATTAGTAAATCTCCAACATCAAAAGTTAAAGGCTTGCTGTCCACATCACTATACGAGGTCACCTCTCCTCCATCAGCCACTGTTAGTGAGTGGAACTTAAACACTCCCTCGGTTTTGGCCTGTTCAGTGGTTCCAGTTAGTCCCAAATATAAACGGCAGCCACGTGCGATAGTCATGTGATCAAGTCCTAAGTAGCCCCTAGATTGAATATAACATTTGTATGTTTAATTGTTTTAATGTATGCATTAATTATGAATAAAATTACGATATATGTTTGCTTTTTCTATAGTCCATGATAAGACGAGAGAATATTTAGGGACTATAGAAAAAGAAGAATATACTAAGCGCGCTTTAAATAAAAACGTTTGTTCCAAAATTGGGCCAAAACGTACATAGCAACGCGTTTGCCGATTTTTCTATTGTGTTTTTTATACCTGTTTGTGATTTGAATACCAAAGCATGTGAAGGTCGGTGGCAAATGGAAATGTCCATTTCTATGGACAAATACATTCACCTCAAAGTTTTCATGGTCTGCGAACTGGCCCATTGCGATCTGGTTTGGTCCAATATGTAGCACACCAGTCTTGTCACCAACAAACTTGTACACCTTGACTGCATGCGGCCTGCGAAAACAAGATCAAATTCTATATTAAATTCCAATTTATACTATATAAGGACCACTGACATGTTTATCATGCAGTTTCATCAATTTGTAAAATCTATAATATTAGTTACACCTAATTGCAAGAACTTTGTCCTTACTTTTGTAATTTAGTTGGAAAGGAATTAACTAGACGACAAAATAAGATCACTCAAGCTAAACTCTTTCTTTTGTTATTTCTGATATGCCTTTGTTACTAAATTACAAATGTTCTTTTTTCATATGATTATATATCATAATATTTATGATTTAGAGCATTTAAAAAAAGAATGAGCACGATGTTCACCATATATGTTTTGAACCGTTCGTTTCGACTTGATTGTTGTCTTGCTAGTTTGTTTGCATTCTTGCCGCTTATTACGTTTGCTTGTTTGCATGTTTGCACGTTTGCTTGCTTGCTTGCTTGCCGGCTTCTGCATGCCTTTTGCTTTTGTTTGCTTTATTATTTTTTCAATGGAATAACCAAAATTCTATTTTGCTCAATTCTCTGCTTCTATGTTTTTTGTTGTTGTCGATTTTTGGTTTGTTCTCTGCCTGTTTTCTGTTTGTTTTCTGTCTGTTTTACAATTCATAACAATCATATATAGATTCCATATCATGTTGGGAATATAATTATTATGAAATATGACTAACCATTTTATATTAGGATGTAAAGCCAAATGAGCTCCTCTTATAATATGTATTTCTTCCAATTCGTACTCCTTTCCTTGTGGCAGCAACCACGCCCTACCACTGTCCTTATCATGCTGAAGGATGTCGCTGATTTCCATCAAATAAGGTGAGCGATTATTGTTGTCGAATATTAATGTTCGGTTTACAACTCCATGCTGAGTATCCTACATAAAATGATGAATTAATTAATAAAGCAAATTAAAATAACAACTCTAAAGCTTAAGGTTGATGTGGTTTGGACGTGGTTGATGTGGTTTGGTATGAGAACTACTGTGTTGTTATCTCACGTTATGACAAGCGATCGATTCGATTAAAGGATTCCTAATAGTCATTCAAATTGGATGCCATATCTCGATCGATTTGGTGTTGCTTTTTTTATCACAGAAACAATTCCATTTTGTTTTATAATTAAAATGTATGTTTTTACAAAGGGTGTTATTCTTACCTGCATGTATATACTTCCAGGTCCACCATTTCGATTCCCACCGGCTACTCCACCAAAGGCCTGAAGACTACCAAACCACCATTCTCTATCTTTCCAATAAACAGCCATTCTACCACCACCACCTCCCCCACCGTTACCATATGCATCGCCTCCATTAACTCGTATTGCACCGGTACCCTCCAAACTAGCTGTCTCAATGATAATACTTCCTCCACTACCGCCCCCGGAATTAGTACTACCAAAATTTGTTGTTCCACTCACAGTTATCATGCCTAAAAAAAATAATGAATTCGTACTATAAAAAAAACAAAAAGTAATTAATTGACATTATATTTTTCTAACAACTGAAACACTTTGATTTACGCTTACCTTCAACTACCAAAGCCTCTAATGTAAAAAGGCGTAACACGCCACCTCCTGCTCCACCCTTCCCCCCTCCACTTCCAAACGCCTGTGGCATCTTATAGTCACCGTACGGACTTCCCGTTTTAAGTGTAGAAGTACTACGACCACCACGACCTCCATAGCCAGCGCCAGTACCGTATGACGATCCATCACCTGAACCCGGGCCTGTGTCTATAACATATATACCTTTTTAAAAGAGGCTGTTTATGAAAAACAAAAATGCTCGTCATAGATTAAACAACCCAGGTTCCGCTCAAACTCCATTACCACTAACTCATAATCGCATGTAGATGTTTGATTGTGTTGGGAAACCGGGAACCCCAGTACGCATAAAATCCATATCGTGGCAATCAAAAGTTAGAGAACTTTTTAGAGAAGAGTTGCAACAAGATTGCAACAAGTTTGTCAGTTTTCACTGCTAAGAGCTACCCTCTTAATGTAAAGTTGATTATTATTATTATTAATAATATCAAACAAACTCTACTCACATATGATCCATTCCCGAGCCGGATTTGTGTTGTATAATTAGAAGTGACGGTCATTTATTGTGATCAAATCACTTACCAGCTATACTTCCTTGTCCATCTAAAGTTAAAGTACCACCAGATTCCACTGACAAAGATACAGTTTTTAGCCACAAAGAACGTGTTTCAATTCTCCCTCCATTTTCGACAGTTACCAGTCCTTTCCGATAAATAGGTCCACCATCCTTTTCAACCTCCACCATCCATTGATCAGATTCGTTTTTTAGCGTACTCACAAACAAAAGACGACCAGATTTCTGGATAGTGATTCCAACAAACTTGAGGTTATGTGGACTGAAAATGTGTGTAAATTAAGGTTGAATACTAATGTACTAACTTATTTTGTTTTCATTGAGCTTTACAATGCCATTGTGAAATACAGTCGAAGCTTCATTAAGCGGACACCCTTGGGAAACGAAACAAGTGTCCGTAAGTAGAGCTGTCCACCTAATAGGAAGGGTTCTTAAAACGGGTAAATAACGTAAAATAGTCTCGTTTTGCACTTACAAAAGCATTTCTAAATAGCAATAATAGCAATTAAAGACAAAGAATAGTCTGGCTCAATGATTAAGCGATTTA
>JAUPMH010184306.1:0-12174 GCA_032270665.1 Metridium farcimen
TTTATTTATTTATTTATTTATTTATTTATTTATTTATTTATTTATTTATTTATTTATTTATTTATTTATTTATTTAACTAAATTTCATCTCTATTTCATTGTAGGCATCTGAGAATGATTTTCTATTGTTTGATAATGTGGTTCATGTCGACGCCGGAGACAATAACTTGCCATTCAGTAAGTACTCTTGTATGCAGCATTTCTGTTGAATATTTGTTTTGGGTTTCCTGTGTCAGGACAAGGTTTTCGCGAAATGCAGAGAAGCAAGGAAAGGACCATAATGACATCCTTCAAAATGATTTGAGCTGAATTGAATCAATGGTGTTGTTATTGAATACTAGAGTTTCATTCTACTTATAGAATCTATTATTCAATAGCGACACTCCTAAAGCAATTCAAATCATATCGTTTTGAAAGATGTTATATAGTGCCTTCCAAGAAGAGAAGGTATCACCGTAGTTTCCAGTTCACCCCCATCCAACTCTAGATAACACAGGAATCCCAATACAGAATTAAACAAAACTGCCAGCAAGGGTTACCTTGTATTATATAATAAACAACTATATTGTTGACATGAATTTACATCATAATGATTTTATTCTGTTTTAGATGCTTTTAGAAACTTTATGTGCTTAAGAGAGCTTGAGATGGCCCTTAATAATGTATCAGGAGCAATAAATATAAGTCCACATGACTTTCCTTGCCTGGAGAAACTTGATTTATCATACAATCGACTGACATCTGAAGATATTATTAGCTTGGGTGTTATTCCATGTCTCAAGACTCTACATCTTACAGGTACATGTACAAATTTAGTCTTTTTGCGTGCAGTGTGTATTCATACATTTATAAATTAAATTGTGTATTTTGGATACACAAATACTTTGTGTTTTTATTCAATAATACCCAGGGGAGGGGGACGTTAAAGTATCAGACATAATAATATTAAATTTATAGCTTTACACGAATTCTCAAAGCTTTACAAAATACTAATGGAATATTTAAAATACAATGCGTAAATACCAACAAGAAAATATATATATAATTTCAGTATCTAGCTAGTTATTTAAAAATTAAGATAGAAGTACTATATAAATTAAGCTATGTATATTCAAGAAAAAAAAAATCTAATAAATAATATTATAGTTTCTAGTTTGATAAATTAACTATTCATAATATAACTTAAATAATGCTTGTTGTATAGCTTAGAGAGCCGTCATTAATTACTGGGGGGGAGGCCCGGTAAAAATTATAAAACATCATCCCATAAATTCTTGTCCTCCCCCCCCCCCTTAACTTACCGGCCCTTCCCCCAGTAATTAATGACTGCTCCCTTAGATCTAAAAATCCTTGGTTTGGTATCAAAATTGAAATTTAGAATTTCAACAATTCTTGGTATATTTCAATTATTTATCCATTTGTTTACTTACACATTTATTTTTATTCATTCACATTTATGTTATTATGATCCCTACTCACTTGTAACTTAAACCTATTGTGTTTTAGGAAATGAATTAAAAAGACTACCTTTGGAGATGGCAAGGACATATCGTGCTATCACAGGCGTTACTTTGTAAGTATACACACTGACAGACAGACAGACAGCTAAAGCAGCTGAAGATAACCAAGCAGTTGTAAGACTCGCTGACAGACAGGCACTCTTTGGCAGACAGACAGACAGCTTAATCGATTGAGCACTGCAGTCGAGCAGCTGAGAGACTCATTAACAGACATACACTCATTGACAGACAAAGCTATGGACAGTAAACCAGACAGACACTCATTGACAGACAGACAGACAGCTTAATCAATTGAGCACTGCAGTCAAGCAGCTGAAAGACTCATTAACAGACATACACTCATTGACAGACAGACAGCTAAGGATAGTCAACCAGACAGACGCTCATTGACAGACAGACAGACAGCTTAGGACAGTCAACCAGACATACCCTCATTGACAGACAGACAGCTAAGGACAACCAACCAGACAGACACTCATTCATAGACAGACAACTGAATCATTGAAATAGAAACACTTGCTTTATATTCATTTCATGACAGATGGTATTGAACCGTGGCTCTATATTTTAGTAGCTAAAAACATGTTGTGTTAAATTATTTAACATAATATGTTGATATCTTCTAGGTCTGGAACTGTAGAATCAGAGGACCGTAAAATTCGCTTTCCTCAGCTGGAGAATCTGTTTTTAGACGACAATGAGCTAACAGATGTGTCAACCTTCTCAAGTCTTGCTGGCCTTAGAAAGTAAGTTGCCATAAAGGTGTTTGTAAAACAATACAAATAAGATAGCTTACATGTAGTAAATATTTATTGCCTAGCTTGTCAATTGTAATGTAAAAATGTACACATCAATAAACAATTATAAAAACGTTTAACAATTCCATGGACTGCAGTCAAATTCTAAAGAATAAATTATTACGTGATGTTGCCTCTCCCCCTGAAAAAGAAATATTAGGACATTCTCAGTACTTATTGTAGTGGAACTACTGGTTAGTATTATGCCTACTTGTACAACAGTGTACAAATGTCAATAATAATCATGCCCAATATTTATTCTATTCCAGATTAAAATATCTTAACTTAGAAAACAACGAAATTGCTTCCCTGCCTCATCTCCGTCTCCTTGGTGGACGTGTACGCCGTAAGGATGATATCAATGATTTGCTTGACAAGCAAAGCTCACTTCAATTTGCATCAGAACAACATCTAGAACATCAAGGAGAAGAGGAAGGCAAGGAAATGACTGATGAAGATAAAGAAGGTTTGATCATGGATGAAGTTGATGAGATGCTTGATATGAAACTACCAGGAGAAGAGAGTGGTGATGGTGCAACAGAGATAAAGATAAGGCATCGTGCTAGTACTGTTACTGAGGATACTACACTTTTAGGTACTAAAGAAATACACAGGACTCTTAGCCTGCAGAGCAGGCGTTATTTTGGCTTTTTGGAGAATTTAAGAATCTTGGGCTTCCTGTGTTAATTTTTTGCTCGCCCGTTCAACACAGGAAGCCCAAAACCCGATTTTCCCAAAAAAAAACGAAAGAACGCCTGTTTTGCAGGCTACTGGACTCTTGAATTATTATGATTATTATAATACTAAACGCCACCTTCACCACCAACTCAACATAATTGTTCATTAGAATTATCACCATTATCATTATTATTGTCACCATCGTCATCATTATCATATTCATCACTGATTATTATCATCATCATTGGCTTCATAATAATTGCCATTATCATCCTCATCGTTACCATTATCATCACCGAAAGAAAACATTACCGCAATCTTTGTTACCAGGATTTTGGGCTCCTGTTGTTATCTTGTTCATCATTACGATCATCATCATCATCACCACCACCATTACTTCCATCGATATCATTAATGATCATTTGTCATAACTATCATTACTATAATATCGCCATGTTCTCACCATTTAACTTTATCAAAACATCCTTTGATAATCTTTATTGTAATTTCTAGACGACAAGTTCAACCCACCCAAGCCTTTCCCTTCACTACTACATCTAAATCTCGCCAACAACATGGTTTACGAAGAAGAGGGTTTACTAGCTGTGATGACATGGCCTAAGATAAAAGAACTTGTTATCTGGGGAAACCCTTTGACTACTGCCTTTAAAGGAGACCCACCAATCCTGTCATTTCAGCTCGGGAAACTCAAGGGAGTGAGAATATTTAGACAGAAACCTAACAAACGGCCTAAACCACATGTGAACCTTTCGGCCTTTGCTGGATATAGAAAGGTATGTACTGGCAGCTTGGGCTGTAAGACTAGAAAGTTTTCACTTAGGGCTTAAATGTAGCGTATATAATTAGTGTTCCATCTGATCGTAATAAGTGTTTTTTCGAGGGAAACAACGAATACAATGCAGTATCTTTGCTGAACTTTATAGAATGATACAATAGTTATGTCTAATTACGATGATGATTATAATAAAGACAGTGATGTTGATAATGACGACGATAGTGATGATGAAATCGATAATGAAGATGGCTGTAATGATGATGATTATATAGAATAGTTATGATAATCATGGTTGTGATGTTGATGGTTATAATAGTTGTGCATGATGATCACGATGATGCATGGCTGTGATCATTAACGATGATAATAATTATAATGGTTGTGATGATAACGATGGTTGTGATAACGATGGGGACGATTATAATGCTTGTGATGATAACGATGTTTGCAATGATGATAATACCTTACCTATCATTCCTTTGTTTCTATTCCAGGTCAGCGACGCCCTACCTCCTGTACCCCGTAAACGTGATGTTCTCATGCTAGAAAGCCCTTCTAAACCACTACCCATATCATTCGTTGGACCACACTCCCGACCCCTCCCCCCGATATCTGCGCCAACTGGTGAGCGCACAAATCACGTGTTATCCCCCAGACAAACGAATACAGCTCCTTCCAAGACACGTACAAAGAGCAGAAGTCGGTCACGTAGCGTCCCACCTGTACCCCTTGATGAGCCACGCCCAGAGAAGGGGGAAGAAGAGGAGACTAGGACGACAGCACAGACGACGTCAAATGTTGACACGGCTAGTACAAGAGAGGAACAACAGGCTCGTACAGATGATACTGATGAAGGGTTCTTTTTAACACAGGTATGGATATTGATGAGATCTAGTGACAAAACTGCCTCTTTTTAAAAAAGGCCCGGGCAAACGACTTTGCAAACATTTGCTTCAACATTGGTTCGATTTTTTTGAACGCTGTAGGATGGTTGTTGAACGATGTTGAACGTAGGAGGATAAACGGTTTCAACAATGTTGAAATGGGGTGGCAAACGGCTTCAGCATTGCCACGCAACAAAATCGAAAGGATATTGAAGCAAATGTTAAATCCGTTTGCCCGAGCCTTTAGACTTGCCACAAGTCGACTAGTTTTTCACTGGTAATAATTTGGTTCGTCGAAGCAATACGAAAGATCCCAATAAACGGACTTAAAGAAAGTCTACTGCCTCCTTTGTGGATCACGAAGTACTTCAAGTCAGTATTAGAGGCATTGAAATAGCTTCATGGCCACCAATGCTATAAATCATTTTTACTAAAGCTCTTATACATATTCAGTAAACCTTTCTTATAAGCAACAACTCAATCATATTTATCCGTTTTATATTTCATTATAAATATTTGAGTTTAACTCGATCCATCTGAGTAGTCCATGGGACTATATCCAGTACTCTTTCTTTATGGCTGCTGTGTAGAACTCGTCAGCTGATATCCTGACATTAGCTTCATAAAAACAAATTTAAGGTGGTACTGTCCACATTTGATTCGCATTGTGGGCCGTCATGTCATTATCGTTATAAATATTGTGACTACTTCAGCTTTACTATTCTTATTTCAAAGATCGATGAGCAAGACATCCCCGAGACCACCACAGCACCAAAAACAAAACGACATTCCAGGAAATCCAAACACCAACATCCTGACCGTCCATTCAGTGTAGAGACCAAGTATAAAGGTTACGAAGATCTTCTAGACGTAGATGAACACGACCCTGATATACGAATACCTAAGGATATACAAGGCAGTGTACGCTCGTTACAGTACGCGTTACAACATCCTCTCGTGTTTACTGATACTAAAGGAGTTTATAAAGTGACACCCAAGGCTAAGGTGAGTAGATTGTAAGTTATGCCCTGACTATCAGGGTGTAATTAATTTTTCCCGGGGGGATTCCCTTTTAATTTCTATCGATAAGTTTGGAAACAGAGCTTACATAAAATCAACATGCAATGGCTTGTTTACGTATGCTCCGCCTCCAAGGATTATGGTCATTTTACAAAGACAAAAATATAACCGAAGTTGTTGATCGCGAAGCAACTAATTTAGCTATAGAGGGATTTCATGGCACCCATGTTTATGGTCAAAACAATGGAGCTTTTCCCTCAAGTGAACGGAAATCCTTTGTCATTTAAAAGCTTTTTTTTTGTCCTTGCCCACAAACATGACCGCCTTGAAATCCCTCTTTAAAAAAAAGGTTAAAAATCCTCATTCATTTACATAATGACGTCGTTTGTCTACCTACAGGTGAAGCCAAAAGTCAAAGTTTCTCGACAAAATAAAGTGGAAGAGATGGGAAAACTATTGGATAAGATGAGGGTTGAAAACAAGATTATAGAATCTAACTTAGGTAAAGTACTTCAGCTTTGTCCTCCACAAAAATAAACATTCAAAAATCAACATTTGAGCAGAGCTGTTTGCTAAAATATTTAATGTAGGGGTAGTGAGTGTGAGTCTCCCCAATTAGTAGGACACTTGTATCTGGCTAGAAGATTTGAGACCGCGTTAAAAAAATTATATTTTTTATTTATTTATTCTATATTTGCATCAGTCTAAATCTCTGCCTTCCGTTTCTCAATAGAAAATGTCCTGGACAATTTCCACAAGGATAAAAACTTACGAAAGCAGTTCCCAGAAGCGAAGAAACTTCTCGACGAGGTAAGACAACAAATCCATCAAATAAACCACTGTGCGCAATGAAAAGTGCGCAATATCGACCGAATCGAAATATGGCGTCCATTTCTAGCCTCGTGTTCACGTTGAAACACAATGGAGTTTTGACATGTATGCGAGGCTAGCCAGGCAAGAACAATAGCTATTAAAATTTGACGCCATATATCGATATCGTGTATAAATCCCATATTATATCACTGTTTCCTCTTCAATACGTTCTTAATTTCGAAACAAAATATTCGAATAACGTAGAATCGTGTCATTAAATCTCTCTTCTCTGTGTTTTCCATTCATATAATGTGTGTTAATTATGCTAAACTAAATCAATCTTCATTCGTATAGGTGCAAGCGAAGTACAACGAAGTCCGTATGAGATCACTTCGAACCAACGCTAATCAAAAAGAAATCTTACATTCGGCAGTTTCTCGGGATGCTTCCGATGTAGAATCGATTGATTCATCGATGCTCGACGACGATAAACAAATCTTGGAGGAACTCGCTAAATTTAAACAACGAGTAAATGGACGGCTGTAAGAGAGATAATGGAATATATAGAGTATATGATAATGAATGTAAATAAAAGGATTGTGTAAACAGAGTTTGATTGCACAGTATTGATGGATTAAAAACCAGGAGAATCTGCGCAAATTTAACTTTATTGTTTGCTTCGTTTTCTTCTTTGATACACATAATTGTTTGTTTGTTAATTCGTTTATACTCTTATTTATTTATTTGTTTATTTCTCTCAGTAATAGTAATATTCTCATGTTCGGCCCCTTTTTCCATCCAAAGCCACTCCGCCCTTTGTCCAAGTGGTAGGGGTGATCGGCGCTCCTTTTAGGGTTGAAAATATTTCCTGTGCGTACCTACAGCTTTAAGGGTTCTGGCTTAAAAGTAAATTCCTGTGAGGGTCATTGTTACTTGGGTTTGTTACTAAAAAACATCGCACAGTCGTAACTTTTAGGGATCGAAATAGGATGTAACGCAGGCTAACCTTTTAGAGGTCATTTACAAAATCGAGAGCCCATCACCTCTACCATTGTACCACTCTGGATCCACTGCAAGTGATCCTACTCCAAGACGTATGCTTTCAGCTCATCATAATCTTTCTTATCTTTTAATATCAGGGAAAGTCCCGTGCTATCGCTTTCCATACTGAAGCTGGGTTGGGACTTTCCCTTAACAAACTTCCTTTAAACTATATGACAAACAAAACCTTGTTTGGTAGCAGCCTCATGCCTAAATAAACACCAGAATAAACAGCTGGACACACCTTAACTTTATTATTTAAATGTCGTGTTCATTGATTTAAAAAAGGTTGTCCAGGGCGATAGGTCATTTAAAGACGGGAAGTAAAGGATGGGCATGCACACATCTAACCATGAATAATAGACAGCCTAAATAGGTCTCAACGGCTACGTGGATAATACGCAACACTTAATACATTAACAATTATCTCAAGTCGTAAGCACCTCGATTATTCCTGTTCAAAAAAAAATGTTGAAGTTGGAAAATTTGAAATTCAGTGTCATCTCATTCTAGAGTTATTTAAAAAAATTAATTAAAAAAAAAACATAAAAATAAATTTATATGAAGTATATATTAAAAATGAACCAAAAATAACAAAAACGAGAAATCAGAATGTCGAAAAATATACTCTGAACGATAATGAAAGCGATGATTAATATTTATTAATGTTTTTATTTAATTTATTCTTACTTCTATATATATACAATTTGTTTCATTTTCTTTTTTTGAAGGCCCAGTGTAAGATTAGCTATGCTAAACTGGTGTATTTTGTACATACTTCTTAAACCTTCTTTAAATCAAGTTCATCTATCTATCTATCTATCTATCTATCTATGATCTCTCTCAAAGTCGGGCTTCCTGTGTCTTGATGACGTCACGTCTATTTTGATCGCGTACGTTTTTGTGGATGTTATTCGGGCAAGTTTGAGCTCAACCGATAATTCTAACATTGGCACCGACAGAAAACACTGGTACAACTTCGCAGTCCACAAAGCACCGGAAAAACCTACAAAATAAGTTCAGAAGCCAATCACAGATAATTTTAAAGGATTCGATAAAAAATTTCGTATGTTATCGTAAAATATCGAGGGTCTCTTGAAATCACGACAAAAGGTCTACGGTGCAGGTGCCGGTACGACGAAGAAAAAGCTACAAATCGTTCATGTTTTAAACCTGAAAGAATAAAACACTCACAAGGTAAGAAAATAAGTATTTATATTCAAAAGAAGAGTTTTGAAAGCGAAATAAATAAGGTAAAAAACAAGACGTATTTCCCCCCACCAAATGTTTTTACCTTCGCGGGAAAATGACGCCGTGACGCGTGCCGAGTGATAACACAAATTGCCCTCGGAAATTAGGCTTTTAGTTGTCAAAATTACCTTAAAAATACATAGCAAAACAGTTCATTTTATTTCAGTTTTTTGAGCTGGTAAATTCTGGTTTAGGGTGTTAAAGGAAACTGAAAAACTTGGCAACATTCGTACAGTGAGTTTACAATTTATCGATCGATGTGTTATAGGTCACGCAATTATAATAGCTGTACAAAATATATCGAAATAATAGTATTAAATAACGCTGACGTGGTTAAAATATATAAATTGTCGAAACAGAGGATATTTTAGTAAATATTGAATTGTTATTGTTAGATTATTTGCATGATTTTACACTTTATGACCACGGCGAGTTTTTTTTTATCAGACGCTTGATTGGTTTCCCCGATACATGCAAGTCTAGGCATGTTTTTCTGTGAGCAATATCATATATTCCGGGTTATTTAATAGTAACAGATCAGATGGTGTCTTTTGGTTGTAATTACATTCTTGGTTTTTCAGGAATTACTTCGCAGTAAAAAACAGCTATCTAGTCTAGTTTATCAAGCCGAAAAAAGCTGACAAAATGGATCCCAGTAAGAGCAAAGTAAAACGTTGTCTTTGGCCAGTGGATCACGAAGAACTAAACAACGACTTCAACGCAGAAATGGAGAAAATGAATCAACAAGAGAGTAAGAGAATGCAAGAAAATTGGAACTTTGATCCTGAAAACGATACAGCTCTTGAAGGAAGATTTCAATGGGAGAAAACAAAATGCGGTGGACAGTCGACTACCAACGAAAATTCACAAGATGCGATTCACAAGGAAATGAAAGTCGAGAGTCAAATAACCACGAACGAACAAACAGTCGAAATAACACCAAAGAAGACATGAAAAGGCAAGAAACATCACGGATTAATTCAGTGTCAATTTAATCTAGAAACAATCTTAGCTGGAGAGAATTTTATTTATTAGAGAATTTGACGAAAACGAAATCGAAAGTAGAAAAAATGTACATATGTGTGAAATTACGATAGTGAAAATCACTAAAATGTTAGAATATTGTAGATATTGTTTTGTGATCTAATCACGAAGATAATTTTTAATACCAAAGCAAAGTTAGCCTTCGTTTCTGGCTTGGTTGTCAGTTCGTGTCACAGCAAAACTCCTATAATCACAGCTGGATAAAGCAAAGCTCATCTCTATAGAAAACAAAACTGCTAACAAATCACAAACACACGAACACTAATTTATACCATCGAAATATAATAATTTATTCACTGTTAATTTAGAAATTATATTAAGGATAGTATAAAATATAGATTTTTATGAATATTAAACATTTTCACGATAATTTGTAGTATTTTTTACGGCGTCATAGCGTCGAAAGCGCGCAATTAATCCTCTGTTCGTTGCTGCGTATCGACAATGCAAAACCCTGTTCGACTAGCTTCAAAAATTCAGTAATAACCAAAGTTTTAATATTCCTTATAATCCCTTTGATAAATTAATAATATTCTTGACAGAGCAGAACCAAATTTGAAAATACAAAATTCCTTTTATAGTTCACAAAGAGTATACAAAGCAAATATTGACAATTTTGCTCAAAATCGTCCAAATAGTTTAAACGGAGCTTAAATTGGTATCATATTTTGCCTTTTATTTGCACTGATTTCTTGTACAAACAAATATGATTCAAAGAATTGTTACACTAGACTTAAACCGCTGCCAATCTTTGAAGTATTCAATAAAAAGCCGTCCAATATCTTGTAAAGCTTATATTGAGCAGCTTTGTCACTCTTCACTAAATACCACAAAATGATCAAATATTTTATAGTTAGAAAACATTTCTTGTTACATTTATGTAAATAAATCGATAATTTTGAGTTATTTTTATCATTTCGGATGAGTAATCGTGACACACCACGGTAGCTATCAATCCGACAAAAGCGTCACTTCTTGCGTCGCCATGCGTGTCCACTTCGCGTACAGTAACCTCTCTACAGAGACGCGCGAAATTTATATATCATTACGCTGTAAAAAAAATTCACTGAATTCGACAATTCTTGTCCGCAAACTAAAAGCGTTCTGAAATAATTTAGCACTTGAGCAGCCGGTCAATCTTATAGCCGGTCTCAAAGTGTTTACGGACATATCTGACATACGTGAACGATATTATGTCTTATATCGAATACGAGCTGCACTAGACGGACCATAATAATATCGTGGTGGCTCGGCAATTAATTGGTGCTGGAAAACTTTTATCCCTTGAGGCCGTGCAGGATTATTTTCCATTTTTAAGTTTTTTGTTGTTGTCAGTGCACGATATCTGTGTGCTCGAATTTTTATTTCGGTATTACATTGACAATCCCCCAACCCTCCCCCCATCAAATATCTAATGGTCCGTCAGTAAGTGTTAACAGCCAATGAGATTCTTCCGCTGACACAGCGACTAAAATAACTTCTAAAATCTAAAATTAGATGGATTTGTACATTCTCCTTTATTTACAAGTTCATAAAACATTTTCTTATTCAGGCCATGCTGTTTGCATTCTGCAAATAGGTCGTCTTATCTATCTTTTGCGTTAAATTCTAAACATTTACGATTGTGGATCGCATCACGTAATATTCACACAATGCTACTACATTAATGTTAACAGAATATATATTTCGAAAAATTTTGCGCAGTGTACGAAACGTAATGTTTATAATTTACGTTGCACAATGTTCATAATTTACGTTGGTGAAAAACGCAACAGGTCAGTACAGAGCCAAAACGTTAACGTATCAAGTCACACGAAAACGCAGCAACCTCCTACGCAGGCACCTCTCTATAGGAGTCAATAATACCTTAACAAAGTAAGCTTTCAGGAGAAAAAGGAGTTGTCTGCGAAGTAGGCTACCCACATCCAATGGTGCCGATGTATGTAATGGTTCTCATTGACAGTTATCAAAGAAGTCCGTTCTGTTACGTTATAGTACGTAAGATATTTTACGTAAGACTTTACGGAGGCGAATTCTTTACGTTACCACGTAAACGGTGCCACTTTTGCATCAACCAGCCTCTCTTGTCCCACAAGTAATGATGCCCATACTTAAGGTATAACCTAAAAACAATAAAAATTGAAATCTGTTTTCACTTGATGAATACAAAGATAAATAAACAAAAATAAGTTGAGAGCGAAGAGAGAAGACTTAAGGTGGCCCAGGGGTATTTATTTACGTAAAAACAATTTATTTTGAACTTCAAATTTTGGCGCAAAAACTTCTTCGATTGCTTTAAAAATCGGGATTATAACTAATCATTGTCTCTA
>JAUPMH010184417.1:0-12165 GCA_032270665.1 Metridium farcimen
ATATCGTAAAATGTAAAGTTCAATGAAATATTTCATGAAACAAAAAATGTTCATGTAGGTTCATAAGTAAAACAGTTGAAGGCAATTTTTATTTTGAAGCAAAATACCTTACCTTAACTAGCCTGAGCATGATGTACCGATGCAACGTATGTCACCTTTCGATCTCAAGGTTTGGCTTTAGGCTTTTTTTAACGACAACGTTAGTGATATAATCACAGTGATTTTAACAATGTTGATAGTGACTTAAAAATATACCACGTTCATAATCATACACAAATAACTGAAAAATGCAAAAAATGATGGATGAAATAGAATATGATGACATATTATATACAAAGAATTCGATGAATTCGAACGATGATGGGGATTGATTTCAAATTATTTGAAAGTTGAATGTGATATTAGGGATTAATATATATATGAATAATAAAGATTATTGTAATGATAACAATAAGCAGAGTAATGGTGAAGAACATAATATTGATGATTATGAAGAGCATAATACTGATACTGATGATGATAAAGATACATTTTACAGGTGATGATGATGAACACAATAATAATAATTATGCTGATCATATTGATGAAGATGGTCCACTTTGACATATTTGACAATGCATCATTTTGTTTTGAAAGGCAAGTTACCATACCGTACTGTCTGCAACCAGCAGCTTCTATCCCTTCTGAAGGAAGGCTATAGGATGGATAAACCTGATCTTTGTCCTGATGATGTGTAAGTAACTCAGAATATTCAGATTTGCTCTTATTCTTTCTGATCCAAAGACTTTTGTCTTTAGGTACTCCCTCATAAAAGACTGCTGGAAAGAACATGCGCAGGACCGACCACCGTTCAATGACGTAATTCAAAGGATGGAAACTTTCATGACACGTGACAAGCCCTACGTTGAGTTTATGGGACTCGTCGAAGGGGATGATGGGTATTTGGTGCCGTCGATGAACAGTGATTCAGATGTTGAGGTGTAAACAGCAGTCCTGGAATTGTTACGAGTTTCTCATTGCTCCGTCAAATTTTTCTTTTTAAGAACGTTCGTGGGTTTTCTAGGAATTACAAGATGTGAAGCGATAGTTCGTAGTTTGCAGCACAAACTTTCGAAAAGAATACGGTGATTCCTAATTTTGACTTTTTTTTTTGTTCCTACAAAACAAATGATTTTTTTTGCTCGACATGTACGCTTATCAAGCAAAACATTTGTCACATGAGAAAGGCTGCACAAAAAAGATGACCCCCATTTTGTATTCGCTCATTAAATTTTGAAGAAAAAAACATATATATGGCAAACCTTTTGCCCGAGAACGTTCTTATAGACATTCACCATGCAAAAAAATGACTAGATATATAAAAATAAAATGAATCTATAATCAATTCTAAATTTAATGTTGATCCATTAATTTATGATAATGGATCATAACTGTTGTCCAAAATAAGGTACACAACTGTAAATTGTTGTTATAAGATATAGTTTATCACATGAACACAAAGATGGTAAAAAAAAAAACACCACAAACTATATCCTTGCATAATTATAAACTTCATTAAATACGAGTGATCTTTATATGGTTGCTAAAAGAGCAAGAGTTTACAAAACTAGATGGCTGAACATTAAGAAAAACTCTACTTAAAGGATTGTATAATGATGCACAAATGGATTTATGATAAAGCCCCACAATTTTTACCAAACAGGTTTCATATCAAACAATTGTTGTCTTTCGTGCGGGATCCCTCTACATTTTTCATAAATTTGGGCTTCCTGCTTTAAGCTGTTTTGAATAGCCGACTGAAAGAAAAAGTCAAATCTATGATATATGTTTTTTTTAACAAGTTTGGACTAAAAATAACGGTGAAAAAAGCGAAAACCTGTTCTATCGACATTACCAAATAAGGTAAGAACACCAAATATGGCATGCAAACGAAGGACCTTGTAAACCTTTCGATCAGGCTTACCTATTTAACGCCTTTTTCCATTTTGTCTTTTGTCCGTCTGATCAAGGTAGTTCAACTCATTGTTTACCTAGGCTTAACTACCCAATTGATCACGAAATTAATGTGCTAAATTTGAGTGTCAGCAATGTTCTTAAACATCTTAAATTGCTTGATGTCAATAAGGCGTCTTTGGGGTTTTCTACTAAGCTTTTACGATCATGTGCCGATGAGATTGCACCATAGTATGTTGTGTCTGTTGTTCAATATGTCTTTGGAGCTTTGGGCCTTTCCTAAAAAATGGAAAGATGCAAACCTAGTTCCCATTCATAAGTCTGATTCCAAGGCTAATGTCACCAATTACAGAGGTATATCGCTATTAGATGTGTTATCTAAAATACTAGAAAGGCTAGTTCATAATGACATTTTAGCCTCGTTTCTCCCCATCTTACGCAATGGCAACACGGTTTTCTGCCAGGTAAATCAACTGTGTCTCAGTTATCTCAAGTAGTCCATCAATTTGCCAAAGTCCTGGAGATGAGACAACAAGTTGATGTTATCTATTTCGATTTTGCCAAGGCTTTTGACCGGGTTCCGCATGAAATACTTTTGTTCAAGCTTGAATGCCTTGACATTAAGGGCTCGTTATTGTCTTGGCTGAGATCGTATTTGACTGGCAGAAGACACAGGGTTGTAATTAATAATGATGGTTCGGATTTTCTCCCTGTAACATCTGGGGTTCCACAAGGGTCGATTTTGGGGCCGCTTTTGTTTTTAATTTTCATTAATGACATGCCTAATGTAATCTCCAAGGAAACATCATTGCCCCTCTTCGCGGACGATTCAAAGTGCTTTCGCTTAGTTCTTGGACAGGAGGATGGTGACAGGTTACAGGGTGATTTGAATAAGTTGTTCAGTCTTGTACCTGGGGAATGGAATTAAATGTCGTGAAGTGTAAAGTCCTTAGTGTTGTTTGTGTTAAATCAGTGATCGACAGGGACTACTTCCTGGGAAGAACTATAATAAAGCGTGTAAATGTCGAGAAGGACCTTGTGTCTTAGTTAGACACGATTTAAATTGGAATGACCACATTGACCACATTATCTTTAAGGCCCAAAGAATGCTTAATTTATTACATATAACATGTAGAGATATATCGGATATCAAAACCAAGAAATTACTTTATATAACATGGGTTAGATCACGCCTTGATTCAGCGTAGAGCAACTAGACTAATTCTAGGTAGTACTCTTTCTGAACATGAAAGCTTACATATGCTAAATATGAGCTTCCTCCGCAGTCAGCTTTTTTTACTTTTGGGCTTCCTTTTTTGAGAAGCAAACCGAAGAAAGACTGGGACTGGGAGCGAAAAAAAATGAGGGGGAGGGGGTGAGGAGGGAAGAGGGGAGAAAAGGAGTTGCCTGCCAAAAATTAACAAGGAATTGACAGTTCGCGCATGTTGACTGCGCATACCAAAATGCGCTATCTGGGAGGGGACGGGGAGGATTTCGTGAAACAAAAACAACATAGAATAGTTACTGGGTAGCGAATGTTTTTGTTTAGAACATTGCTTGAAATTCTACTAAATATGTTGATAAAAATTACTTCTTTAAACTCATATAATCAAAAATATTAACAAGAATACTGTGAAGGCTGGAATTGTTTTTGAAACACAAATTGAAGGGAGTTGTTGTTATGAAGTGGACTTGAAGGCTTCGTTTGTTCGTCTAAGGCAACGTTTACACAGGACCGGACGAATTTTTGACCGGCCGAAAAAACATCCGCTTACGGGTTCCGTTCACACGGGTCCACGCTAAACGTGCAATAATTTGGACGCCTAACTGATCAAATATTCGTCTGAACAGGACGAAAATATTCATCGGTTCCGTGTGAACCTAGCCTAAACCCGGCCGTGATGACGCGCCACGAGGCGAAATTTGTGGTAAAAGACACAAATAATTTTTGGCGATATGAATGTTCAAAGAAGATAAGTTATAACGTCTGTAGCTGGTGATATTGTCAATAACAGCCACGAGAGAATGTCAGCTATTCCCGCTAGAAGCGTCTGTTGTAATCTCTGTGTATTCATAGTTTAATACCAACGGTCATTTTAAATTACTTTGCTTTGCCGGGTACCGAGACTATTTTTTTTTGCTTTAGCGTTTGTAAATTTGACGGTTTGTGAAGCAACTTAACGAGAAGTTTCTCTTGAGGATAACATAACACACATGCACGTACAAATGATAAATACAAATACTAGATCAAGAAACCCTTTAGGTAGTATACGATTGACCTTTAGCTTTCGCAATATGTATAGCTCCTATTTCAATCTCGTAATATTAGTCGTATAAGAAGCGAAACCGTTGATAACTATAAATACACGGAGATTGCAAGCGAATACAAACGCGGACAAGACTTTGGTTTGGTTCTTCTCCTCCTTCGTTGATTACTCGGAGTTTTTTTCTCCTCAATCGCCTCAACGTGTAACTCTTCGAACTTCTTTTGAATTTTATCGATTTCATGTGTCTTCCTAGCGATTTCAATTCGCATCCTTAATATCCATATGAATCTTTTGATAGTGCTACAAACTGGAATATATGTGACAGAATTGATAACGTGGAATTTTTGATCTAAATATACTCTTCGCATTACTCGTCGCCATCTTACACTTTGCTACTTTTCACCCTACTGGTGTGTGTGTATTTTTAACAACATTTATACCCCGTGGGGTCCCCGCGTGAATTCACATGTCCCCTAATAGTCCGGTGGCTTAGTGCAATATTTTGGTGAGATCTATACAGAGCTGACAAAAGCACCAAACTTTGCATAAATGTAGGTTAGGTAATGGTAGTCAATATTGGGACCGGTGCCCAGATGTACCCCTTCAGGATTCTGTGTAATCGCACATTCAATTTCTAGAAATATCTTCCTTGGCGGGCTTCCTGTGGTAAAATTTCAAAACCTCTTAATATTTTCCATATTTATAAGACATCAATATCAAATACATTACTAAAAGAAAACATATATGTCACTGCCATTACTAAAGAGAAAAAATTGTCTGAAGTTTGTAATAAAGCATGTAAAGCATCAAAGTTTTAAAGAAATGTCTTTAGACTAGTACCCAGTCTTCTAGCCGTAATCCAAGATGGCGTCTATCTGTGGTCACTACGTTGATTGTAAGTATCTACAAATTCTGATAATTTATATGTCAAATTTAAATGATTTTGAATCAAAGAAGCTTTTAAAACTGTTACTAGCTATTTGTATTGATAAATGAGCTGCTATAAACTAAATATTTGCTTGTTTTGGCTAATAATTGACAACTATTCCTCATTCGTTAACGAAGACCTGAACCTGCCAACTTATAGACTGGTCACTGGTCAATATCAATTTGCATTCAGAGGAGCTAAAATCTGGAGCAATCTACCAAATAAAAGAAATAAAATCGATAGAGCACACTACCAACTTAAAAAAAAACACCTTATTAATCATATCATATCTCATTAAAACAACCAATATTTTTTCCCTAGTTGATCCTTTTTTTTCTTTATAATGTTTATCGTAAATTATTATTGTAAATGATTCAAATACTATTAGAAATTTTTAGCATATACTTTATTTACCTTAAGTCATATCGTAGCTGAAAAGCAGTTTCAAAGAAGCTCAAACAAGTAAAGTTTGTTTGTATGTAAACAATAAATTATAAAGAAAATAAGTCTGAAGATAAAACACTAAAACACTTATTCTTGGCCTGGATCACTTTCAATGATAAATCATGGCAACAGTGATATCTTCACACGTGAAAAATATAATATCTTTCAATTGTGGAAAAAAAACCCGAAGTTTTACACACGGGAGAAATAACTGGTATTTCATTGATATCTATATAATAATCGCTTTTTCTTCCCTTAGCCAGGTGATCTCGGAAATAATAATAATAATAATAATATATATAGCTTATATAGCGCTTATTCAAGTCTGTTCTAAGCGCTTAAAATAAAAATACAAAATACAAAAATGGATATGATTACAATGAAAAAGCTAATTTAAATAAATGAGTTTTGATTTTGGACTTGAACGAAGATACACTTGAAATGACAGTAATTGAAGGAGGTAGAGAGTTCCAAAGTAGAGGAGCAGCGACTGAGAAAGAACGTAGACCATATGACTTGAGATTGTATGACTTTGAGGATAGCAACAAGTGAGAAGATGAGCGGATATTTCTTGCAGGTTTGTGAATAGTAATGAGATCTTGAATGTAATCAGGCGAAGGACCATGGCCATGGAGTGCTTTAAATGTTAGAAAAATTGTTTTAAACTTTCTTTTATTATTTTAAGCCAGTGCAAGTCAATAAGGACAGGAGTGATGTGATCATGTTTTCGAGATAAAGTGACGAGACGTGCAGAAGCATTTTTAACTGCTTGAAGTTTGTCGATGAGATGTTTAGGGGGTCCAAAGAGTAGAGAATTACAGTTATCAAGTTTTAAAGTTATGAACGCATGAATGAGAGTCTCAGTAGTCTTGAGGGAGATAAATGTCCTGATTCTAGCGATGTTGCGGAGATGATAGAAGGCAGATTTGCATGTGTTGTTTATGTGAGGAACCATGGATAGATTAGAATCAAATACGACACCAATGTTTCGTGCATGAGATGAGGTAGTAATGACGTGAGAGCCAAAGTGGAAAACAGGAAGAGTGCGTTGGGGATTATGCCTGGAAGAGAAAATTAGAAAGTCAGTCTTGTCTTTATTCAGTTTCAGTTTGTTCAAGGTCATCCAGTTATTAAGGTATCAGGACTGGTTATGAACAACTCTCTGCTCAAATTTAATTTTCTTCTATAAGTTAGATTGTGATATTATCTAACATATTCTTTAAAAAAAAAAGCCGTTTTTACTTTCCAATTTCGCTAAATTGCTGTTTATAAAATTCGTGATCAACATTTGACCGAAAGTATCATGTCAACAACTAATTAATTAGCTATCTGTTATCGTAAGCTAATTGCCAGGCAACAATATGAGCCCCATGTGATTTCATACTTGAATCGTCGTATACGTTTACTCACAAAATCAAGAATCTTACTCAAATATCTTCTACGGGAAAATCGAAAAACTTTTAATAATCTCTGTCATATTCATGGTGTAGATTCTCGTATAGTGAATTAAGATTCTTTAATGGCTTCTCGAAAGCGAGGATCGTCTTCTTTGTTATCGCCAAAACCAAAGAAACCGTTCCTGCTCGAACGACGAAAATCTCTCGCAGAAAGCGATCGAGGCTCTTATTATGCTCAGGAAACACAAAGGTCAGAGTAACCTACACAAAGTGCTGCACATTGTAGTTAAGTGCTTGCTTCGAGGCTTTACAAAACTTCGCCATCAAGTCTAGAAGTTAGGGCTGAAGTTAGAACTTCAAATATTCAGTATTCACTCGGAAGTAAACGGTAAAAGTAGCATTGTTATCTGTGCGTTGTTACAAAGGTATTGACATTAAAATACGATCATAATTACCCGGTCCCAATTCCCTCATTTGTTGAATAACAATTTCTCTAGGTCGCCGTGGCGGCTCTGGTTGTGTGTTTGAATCGGCCACAGCTTCGACATTCACACGCGAACGGTTTCCTCTAGACATAGTTTGTTTCTCTAGTTGAATTTGTAAAATCGTCGTATGTTAGGATTTCTTTGAGTGTCAACTAATATTATAGGCGAAATGCATCATAAAGTCATCATCGACATCGACTAGCATAGAAACATGGGTTTCAATACACCAGAGAACGAGTGACTGGAATAGCATCTTATTACACTAATAAAAGCCTACGGTATATGATACAGGCCAGGAAAGATGACAACTCATTAACAGATGAAGTGTCTGTAAACACTCAGCGGCTCCCTGGCCCGAAATTTATAAACGCGTTTTTCTCGGTAACATTTTAGCCTCAAATTTTCATTTTTAAACGACTATTGTTCGCTCAAATTTGAACAGATTGCAACTAAACTTCGCAATGTTGTAGCACAATGTTTAAAGCGTGAGACGGTGTCTGCGATTTTCTATTTTTTTATTTTGTTAAAAAGATATCACTTCATTAGTAAGAAAATAAAATAAAATATCGATTGTCATTGTTTGAGATCTCGTAGCAAATGATCTAAGATAGATCTGAAAAATCCTAGGCACCGTTTTGGAGATTAACTTCTCTTACGTACAAAGACGTCGGTGTTTTTTATTGACGTGTCGGTAATTTGTAAAGGGTTGTGATTTTTCAAACAGAGGACACTCAACTCGCACTCAACTCTACATATCTTTTTCGCAATTAAAGTTATGGACAATTCGAAAATGTTTCCTAAAACTACATTTATTCACCTATCAGATAATATATACTTTTATAACAAAATATTGTAAAGCTTGAGCTAAATAACCTCGCATCCGGTTTCGTTCTCAGCCAATCAGCGCGCTATAAAATAATGAAGTTTGAGATTCTAAATCAAATAATTAAAGAATAAATTGATTCTAAAATGCAGCTGTATTGACAAATATTTCTAATCTATATCTTTTTATCGCCTTTCTAATTTCGTTATTTACATAAAGCGTAATGACCTTGGTTGATTGAAAAATCCTGTATCCGCCCCTGCTAGAGTATGTATGGATGGTTTGTGAGCAAGCCATGATAGAGTTTTTTAAATCAAGGCATGTGAAGCTTCAGTTTTAAATCTCATAACAAACAAACTTTTTTTCTGATAGCAAACTCTAATGAACCAGAATTCAAATGCCTTGACTTTACATACATATACTAACAAACACGATTCAGATGGTTATTTTAGGGCGCATAAAATAGTGCAACCCTTCAGTTTTCCATCATGTTTTGTTTACAGTGCGAATCGAAAAACCGTGGGCACCCATAAATATTTTAGAAATCGTTTATTGTTCGTTGAACAACTCACAAACAACTCTAACTACAAACATTTATCATACTACACATTGGTCAAACTTCTTGCGGTGATAGAGTTGTTTCTGAGTTGCTCAACGAACAATAAACGATGTCTAAAATATGTCTAGGTGCCCACGGTTTTTTGATTCGCACTGTAAGATCACAATGTTCGTGTACTTTGGTTATTGACTACATTTATGCACAGCATTGTTTAGTCAAAGATATACTTAAACTGGCTATCAATTACAAACGTTCCTGAAACTAGTTAAGTACCCTCATGTTTTGTTTAAGATCACAATACTCTTGTACTTTGCCTATTGACTGCATTCATTCACAACATTGTTTAGTGAAAGATAAACTTAATATACCGACGTTCCTTGAACCATTCACTATGGTCGTCAAGAACATGGAAGATATCACTTTAAACACTCAGTTTTTTATATACGTATTGGTTTTTATTGATTAACTTGACACTTAGATCAACGTTTGATCAGTCATAGGTTAAGAGAATGAATGTTAAGAAAATTATCTTCAGCAGTCAAAGATGGACCATTTGGTATATTATTCTAAAATTGTTTTCTCAGCTCGTAATTTTAAAACCTTCCCTTATTTCTCCGAACTGATTGCAAGAGCTCTATTACAGCGACATACGAATATAAAAAAAAAACTTACAAATAAGTGCAAAATAAGTGCATATCATCTAGAAATATATTTACGCATTGCCAAAGCACTAACAATTCCTTTTATAATGTATAAGAGACGGTTACACAATGAAAATAACTGTTCTTTTTGACACCTTGCTGTTTTCAAAATAACGGCATGTTATTATAGGGCGGGGAAGAATAATACGCACACAACCATTGACAAACAACTATTCGATCGATAAGGCAATTTCAACGAACACCATTTTTAAGATCAAAACATAATTGGAAAGCAAGACCTTTATATAAAAGTAGATTCCGGCTAAAAAATTTTGTTTACGTATATAACATTGCAAGCGTTTATGCAACAGATTAATGAAAACCTACAAAATGATTTGGGGATTGTCATGTCTTTGACTTATAAGGCCCTTTTGCTCTTTTTATTGAAAACCTAAACTGAACAAGAAACAGATGCCTATTAAACCAATTAAATAACACTCAGTTTGGCATCATGTACTTGTGTTAACGGTGCTCGTGCACTTCATCTATTGACTTAGATAATTCAGCATTTTGTATAGTCTTTAAGATTTATTTAAGTTCATTATCTATTGACGTGGTTAAAAGCATTCATTATTGTCTTGAAGAACATTCGGGGGATAATGACTTTTAATGTAATTTTGAATACTCAATTCCTTATATAAATATTTGTATAGATGAATACCTTGAACGCCTCAAAGCTACTTAGATGTATTATTTAGTCACCTGTTCATTACATTGTTGGTGAGTAAATTTCATTTATTGAGGCACGCATTGACAGTGTGTTTTAAAGTATGAAATAGATGTAGTATATATCATGATCATGATTATGCAGGATATTTCTATAACAAAGTGTTTTTAGCAGTATAGTTTAAATTGGATTAAAAGTTTATTATATTATGAGAATGTTGTTGTTCTTATATAAAAAGGGTTTCTATTGAAAACTGACAGAACGAGAAAGGTTTTATAAACTATTAGAGAAAACGGTGGTCTTCTGACCGATAAAAAGTACAAGCATTCGAAAACAAGGTAAGGCTGGTTTTTTTTTTGGCAATTTCATAACGATCCAGTAATTCATTCGAGTTTAAATCAGTCATGTTAAAACTATACCCTTGTATCAAGGATTTACTCATGCCCTAAGGTGCATACCGGTCCTTGTGAACGGGGTGAATGGCATATGTAGGTAATGTCGGAAATCAGTTAGATATCAGTGCTGTATGCTATATATCTGTCATACTTCAGTAAAGTTAAGTCAACATTTTTACGGTGTTACAAATTTCATTATATTACCTATCATTTATATCAAACACTGACGCAGCCTATACTAGTTTACTCGCTAGTTTCCATCTAGTATCTGTTAGTCTGGCAAAAAGACATGTATAGCAACCATGAAAAGAGTATGAAATCAATTTGAAAATAATTCTTCAACGAAATATCAGAACAGTAACGCTTTGCAGAAAATATACTAGATGTAGAAAATGAAAATTTACAAAAAATAGAGAATTTACAGACAAAGTTTTATGCAGAGCTTTGCATATTTCAGAATTTATATGAATCATTAAACTATATGCTTACACTGTAAAAAAGTGATTATTTGAACCAATGGCAAATTACTTAAACTATAAGGGGTTGTTTATATGAAAGCGAGTTGTCCCTGCAAGCCGGGATAACGCTGTTAAGTTGAAACGTTTTATAAGGTTGAAGATATATGGTCGTTTTTTTAAGTTTGCTTTTTTATATATATATTAAGTGAGCGCTACATGTAGCTTATTGTATATAAAAAGCCAAGTAGAGCGCAAAGAAATTCAGATTACAGCAAGATTCAAGACAGTGACCATTGATAATGTATTCACATACATTTGTAGCGCCATCCTCCAATTAGCGTTTAGATCAGAGATGAGATAAGAATATCCTGTAATGCTGATTGGATAACAGCATAGACGAAAGTATGCGAATACATTAGCGGTGGTCACACTTTTGGGCTCTTTGCTGTAATAGTTCTTATTTATTGACTATAAGTCACTTTCAAAGACAAGAAAAGTTGCAATGAATTACTGTTTCCTTTTGTATTGGATATATCTGGTTGAGTAATAGTCACTAAATAGTCTCTAAATAAAAACGATAGGTAATATAATGAAATGTAACACCGTAAAAAATTTTGACTTAACTTTAATGACGTTTCGAGCTTTAGCCCTTCGTAGGAGTAAAAGACGGAGGGCTAAAGCTCGAAACTGCATTAAAGTTAAGTCAACATTTTTAATGTGTTACAAATTTCATTTTATTATATACGTACTGAGAAATACTCACTGAAAATATATTCAGTAAATTTTCGTTTATTCACTGGTCTCAGCCAATCAAAGAGACGAACGACGTTTTTTCACCGTGAAAAAGTAGGCGTTCGCGCATCTGATTGGACGAACGATGTTGAATGGTTTTCATCCCTGCGCGGGTGGACTTGGTAGCTTTGTCATTGAGCGAAATAGTCTTGTCAGCAGTGTCAGTGTTGTTGTTGTTGTTATTTTACTAAAATAGGTCGTTCTTACTGTAAGAAGTAGTCGAAAGCATAAGAATGGAAGAAAATAGATTTGTTACTCCCAATGACACTGTAGAGGATTATGTAGAAAGTCTACAA
>JAUPMH010184528.1:0-12153 GCA_032270665.1 Metridium farcimen
TAGAAACTAGCGAGTAAACTAGTATAGGCTGCGTCGGTGTTTGATATAAACGATAGGTAATATAATGAAATTTGTAAACGGTAAAAAATGTTGACTTAACTTTACTGACGTTTCGACCTTTAGCCCTTCGGAGTTTTATATTCGGAAGAGTTTTTTTTGGTGCTAATTTGAAACAAGTGTGAATCAAACGCGTTGAGTTTAATAGCGATGGCGGTGCTAAACCGTAAACTAGCCTTAATTAGAAAGCGCACTTCGGCATTGACAATTATAATTTGATTTAGGCTAGGTAAATAGCGGTAATTTTTTGATATTGAAATAAGGAAAATTCTAGAAGGTTTTTATTCTACAATCTCTAACCTAAACGTCTGCTGTAGGTGGGATTTTTCTATTAAAGACTTATTATTATTATTTTTAAATCTCTTTTCAACATCTTTACTCTTTTTCATTTTCATCTGGAATATAATAGAACCATCATTCGAGTTGTTGCTCGACTTTAACCAAACCTAATATTGATTTGCGCCCTGCAGTGACTGTAATTCAACAATATAGTACTTTGGACTTTATTCATCATAGATTCCAGTTGTCGAGAGCAAACTTTTTCGGTTCCAAAACACTGAACCCGATTTTATTTCAAGGTGCGTTAACCAAGATTTGTTCCGCGTTTTGTTTAAAAGTCAAAACACGAAAACCGCGCTCACAAATTGTTAGCGTTTACGTTATATTAACGCGGGTACGATCTTACGTGAAGTGTTCTAAAATTACAAACGATATAAAACCGCGCTCACAAATCGTTAGCGTTTACGTTATATTAACGCGGGTACGATCTTACGTGAAGTGTTCTAAAATTACAAACGATATAATTTCCGCGTCTTTCGCAGTCATTTACAATTTGGTTAAGTTGGCGTAACATCACGTGGAAGGAAGCTTGCTGTGATATGTCTTCCGCGTTTTTCACAGTCGGATTAAAACCGCATTTTTTGTTAAGCTTACCTTACATTTATGTGAGAACAGAATTCTGCTGAAAACAAGCTTACGTAAAGTTCAGTGCGTTAACAAAAGCTCAACTTTTGTGGTTTTTAACAACTCAAATGGTTTACTTCAGTTTTATAATGAAATTTCTCCGCAGCACCTTCAGTTTGACTAATCAGATAAATCCACGATTATTTGAAAAGACAAACAAAATGTCACTACAATCTTTTTGAATCAATTTCTAATAATAATATTCGTCTTATCAGACGTCCATCAAATAACTTGAGAAAAAAAGATTTCACCGGTTGTCAGTTTCCACTGATGCCGTGAGATTTTAACAACCCGAAAAAACGGCTTATTTGTCTAAAACTACGGCATCGTTTGCCATATGAGTAATAACCAAATCACTAATTTTCTATAAAATGGATTGTGTTGACATTGATATATTTAAAGTCAGTAATTCATAGAGCAGCGACAAGACAGTTACGCGAGGTAATAACTATTTACAATGGCTTTAAAGATTTCATAGTAAATATCACTGCACTCGTCTCCATAACAACACAAAAATCACGTTTTTTCTGGCAAAGCCGACAAAGGACAAAAATAACTTATTGAAAACTATGAATTTGTGTTGTTTAATAAGCTACACAAATTTTTTAATTAGATTTAGATGTTTGCGTGGTGTGTTTTTGTCTTTTTTTAGTGATGTTCTGAGTACTTAATTTCAGCATTGTTCTTGTGCTACAAGAAATTTTGATCAGTTCAAATGTAGATTTATACTTTCTTTATTTTCATTTTTTAACGTGTTTACTCGTATTTTTTGGCCATTTTTAGCTTGTCTCCTTGCAAAGCATTGTGGTGTATTGTATGACGGCGCGCGTCGTTTCCAAAAGCCCGCCAAAAATATCTCAAGATGGCAGACTTAATCCGCCGTGTAAACCCGCTAGAATCCCTCGAGGATTTGGTCAAAGTCTACAGCAATTCCGTTATAGTTACCGAAAGTAAATTCTGTTCCTTGTAGCTTCCTGTTTGGCTACCTGTAATGAGGCTGGCCAATCACAAGCCATTTATCTAATCAAATTTTAGCAGACTAAACAAAAAGCTCCTTGCTTGACGAGTCGTGCGTAATTAATTTTCTAAACTTTTCGATGAGAAGCTAAGCAAAGCGATTAACCATTGATAATTTCTGTGTAATTTCTTTTGTTATTTCGTCTGGGGATAATAACAACGTCAAAATTGTTCACCTTCGCATTACCGAGCTTGTAAAAATTCTTTTTCCTCGCCGACCCAGGTGGAGCCTCTCATTTAATTGCATCTCCAATTAGCTTTTTGATTGGTTTTCTAATACTCTTAATACCTATATAATCCCATCGTTCCTTCTGCGGTATGGTATTATATAGTTAGCGTTTTGATTAAATGCAAGGACCCAAACACCGGCTTTACTGGATAGTCCAGTGGTGAATGTTGCTACAAGATGGTGTGCATCATGCTGGCTTCTCTTTCAGCTCAATTCATTGACCGATTGTAAACAAACAAACCTACTAATTTAATCAATAACCGGGTGGTCGAGTGGTTGAGATTGCCGCCCTCAGGATACAAGATACCCCAATTTAAACCAATCAATTGTTGCTTGGATACTAGAGATTTCTTGCTAACGATTTTCATCAATTAAATTATTAGATTCAATTAGCGAGATTCTCTTCAGGCGGAACCTAACCGCCTTTCTAATTCCCTTTGATGAAAGGCGAAATAAAGAAAAGAAAATGAATACTGGTGATAAAAATGATTGGCAGTTATTAAAAAGCTAATGTTTAGTAATTTTGTGTAATTTTAAGTTATTTTGAACAACACGAGCCTTTGGTATTTTCAATTAGATTACGCTGTAATTCGTAACCACTTAAAACTGGGCTAAACTGAATTCTTATTTAACGACGTAGATTCATCTAGCAACTCGGAGTTAAAATGGTAGCTTGTGCATTATAAGGCGAGAAAGTTGCTAACTCACTCGTACAATAAACACATTTTCAAAGTTTTACTAAATCAAGATTTTATTAGTGACTTTGAGTCAGATTTTACTGATTCTGAACTACGTTCTACAGTTTCTACCTATTCTATCCTAATCTGATTCCATTGAGACGTTGTCAGCAATGGACAGCAAAGTTCTTTGTCTTAACATGAAGAACTATTTTGATTTTTGTTTGTATGGTTTCTATTTTTAATGATTTGTCATTTGATTGGAGAAAATGAACGTGATGTGGATGTGTGGATATGATGATTTATCAACTAATTTCAGTTGTTTTTAACTATAATTTCTGAATAACTGGTCATCTTTCTATTATTTCATTTGTTTACTTTGATTCGTGAAAAGAACCTCAGAATAGTAATATTCCCTAGCCAATTATCTAATTTTGGGATGTGGATTTTATCAATATTAAATATAAATACCGATAATAATTGTAATTGTGAAAGTTTAAGTTTCTTTAAAGTTCAACTATGTGTGACAAGACATATCTCTGGCTTTTTTAATGGTATGGTAGGAGTTTTGCATTGTTTCTATCAGTTGTTTCTTGAGATGAAACTCAGTTAACTAAGATTGGGAAAAGACATTCAAGTTTGTCCCTCCTTATGGCCCCCTCTCATGGCCCCTCCATTTAGATCTTTTAAGAGTTCCTTGAAGTGAAGCCTAGCTATATGTTTGACAAGTTATCCACCCAAGATTCCAATGAGGGCTTCTTGATTTGAATTCTTAGCATATATATTTGGGACAAAACATCCAAGTTTGTCTCCCTAAAGGTCCTTCTCTCAAGATTCCAATGAAGTGTTCTTGAAATGAAGCTCAGCTATATTTTGGCCAAGACATCCAAGTTTGGACCCCTAAAGGCCCCCCTCTTAAGATTCCAATCACGGGTTCTTGAAATGAGGCTCAGCTATTTTTTTTAACCAGAAATCCAAGTTTGTCCCCCTAAGGATCTCCCTCTTAAGATTCCAATCACGGGTTCTTGAAATGAAGCTCAGCTATATTTTGGCCAAGACATCCAAGTTTTTTCCCCGGCTAAAGGTCCCCCTCTTAAGATTCCAATCACGGGTTCTGTCCCCTAAGGATCTCCCTCTCAAGTTTCCAATTATACGGATTCTTGAAATGAAGCACAGCCCATATTTGGGACAAGACATCTAAGTTTGGCGACGTGTGTTGTGTTTCCTAATTTTGTGGGAATGGCGGTAAAACACAAGCACTGTGTTCCTTCGCCTTCATCCTTAACGATGCTATACTTGATGTTCTTCTTTCAGTAGAAACGTGTTGAGAATCGCCTAAGGATTCGCTACCCCTCTCCTGCGGGGAACATTTGTACGCTAGGTGTGTGCTGCTGAGCATAGGAGGAGACATAAGGGGGAACAAATCTCGATGAAACGATGGATGTTCAGGGAAAAACCTTGAAGGAGCAAAGCCTGGATGAATAGGAAGCCTTAAGGCGGGAAAACTAGGGATTGTAGAATTGACACTCCAATTGAAATCACAACCTTTGGATGTCAAGTCAGAAGAGAATGGCCCCATTGGTGGTGGGATGAGAGGGTTGCTTAGACCAAGAGGGGCGTGAAGACGTACGCCATGGGATTTTTCACGTTTTCGCCACTTTGCACGACGATTCTGGAACCAGACCTGTTTTGGTGAGAACAAGATGGATCAGTTTTATACAAAAATGGAGAGGTTTTAGTATTGGAGCTAGATTTTAGTCATGAATTCGAGTCAACAACCTTAATATAATTTCAATGGATAATAGAAAAATATGGTGAAAGAAAACGAGGTGCGTCTACTATGATGATTTGATGATGATGATGATGAAGAAGATGATGGCGGTTGTGATGGTCATGATAGTGATGATGATGATAAAACAATGCATTTAGTAATAGTAATATAACGATGATGATAATAATAAAGTTGATACATTTTGCAAAAAGACAGCCACCATCTCTTTTTCAGACGATAGAAATCAACAATATAAGACTTCCTGACAAGTTGTGTATATATTTATAGGTCCACAACGTGTCTGATGACAAAGGTTTTCACAACAAATTCTTCGAACAATAAACAATTGCAACCTAACAACTTTAAATTTTATTCTATATTTATAAACTTATATGAACATATTTTTATATATTTCTACGAATGTTAAGCTTAAGATTGAAATTACTTATGCTTGAATCTACTTACACTACTTACACTGAGTTTTCGAAAGGAAATAGGTTTGTTCCCGAAATTGTTGTTTTATTGTACAAGTATATGTTTTGTAAGTTTAATATCTTTTTGAAAACAACACACAAAATACTGGTCGATGCTTATCAATTTTTCATAAGCAGATAACAAAGAAAGCTAAAATAAAACACAGCTGATAACTTTAATAGAATTAGATGTTTAAAAATTTGCAATTAAGTACTGAAAGAAACATTTCCAATCGTTTTATTGTCTCAATTTGGTGCTAAAAGTCTTAAACGGGTCGTTGATTGTTCTTGAAAAGAAAAACGTTATTTTTTCACTTTACTTGTTTTACAAGTGCAGATTACATTAAAACCTTCTCAGATCACAAACTTACACAGCAGGGTTGCAGAACAAGCAACCTTACTATACGTGTACAAAGATTAAATAAAACGAAACAAAACTATTAACTCTGAAAAACGTCTTTTTGTTTAGTAATCCTTATAATTCTTTCGACACTTTTGGTCACTTGTCATTTTAAACCTGTCGTTTTGATCGTCGCGCTCTCAATTGAAGAACACTTGCCAATTTGCGGCTATTATATCTCCTTATCATTATCGGTCGCGTTAGTAATTCTCCAAAATTGGACTACTTAATTACAAATGGGAAAAACAAGATATAAGCCTTGAATTTATTTCTAAACGGAAACTCGTTATCGCTTTTGAGATTGTTCAGATTTTGTCCGTTTGGTTTTTGTACGAACTCACCTGTACGCGCGCTTCTGTCAGGTCGATTTTCAATGCCAACGCTTCTCGTGTAAATACATCAGGATAGTGCGTCTTAGCAAAAGCACGTTCTAATTCCTCGAGTTGATAGCTAGTGAACGTGGTGCGATAGCGTCTCTGTTTACGTTTGGTGTTCGGTGATCCTTTACTTTCATCGCTGTCATTTTCTTCCTCGCTTTTGTCAAGCTCTTCACCGTTTTCGTTCAATTCTTGTCTATTGACATCGACACCTGTGTTCATTGGTAATTCATTATTTCCTAAATGCAATAAACCAAGGAATTACTACTAGCAAGGACGTTGGACGAGTGAATATTAGATTAATCTAGAAATTAGGATTATTTGGCTTTAATACCTCTTCGTCATCAAAGCCTTTACATTTTCCCTTTCCACATTGTAAACCCTTGTTTTGTAATTAATCACAAGTCACCAAACACACTAAAAAAAATCCTTAAAAACCTACTTTTCTCAAAAAATAATTGCTAAATAATCACTATAAACGGTATTTTTGTTCAAATCTTTAGAGTTCCAAAACAATAACAACACTAGCAAAATATTGATATAAGTCCCGACAGCGAAACAATTAATGATTTTTGTTTTGGGCTCAGAATAGCACCATAAACTTTAAACCGGATACTTTTACCCAAACTTACCCTTGAAACAACACAATTTTAAGTTCAACAACGTCGCTGTTTGTGAAAAAGTATTTATAGATTTTGTAGCATGTTTAAACATGTAGTTTTTTTTGTAAAGTGTAACATGTTTATTTACCTCTTCTTGTCGAGTGTTCACTGTTAAACCGGTTGTCTTCTTGGTTCGACTGTTCCGCCTTCAGCCCTAGAATCCCATCAATAGTATGGGTGGTTTTATGCACTCGTGGACTCTCGGCTGACATCGTGGACTGGTTCGTCTTCTATGCGTACGCTTCTCTGACGACCGCGGCTTGAATGAGAATGAGCTGAAAAACACACATGAAGTTTTATTGAAAACCCGCCAATGAGAGAGTGAATCTGATAATAAAATTAATAAATTGACGAAAGTTCATTAGGGCCTTCATGATACAGGACGAAAACTCTTTACACTAGTAATTAGCGTAATCTCATTTGATCAAATAGACCACAACGAGGTGAAAATGACATTTTTTCTTATTAGCATATGGCCGGGGACTCCGTCCTTGCGTCGAGCAAGGACTTAGAAGCCACCACCGCGGAGAGAAAACCTTCCTTGACCCAAACTAAAGTGAAGTGGTGTTTTCTTTGGCTAAACATGAACGGTTGATGTAGTAGTTAAGATCACAAGAGACGCTGTTGGTTTTTATTGACTTACCGTGAAGTGTTGTTCTGTTTGTTCAATGAACCCGAATGCTTCTTATAAAACCATCATTTGTTCAAACTGCCCCAGCAACTCTTGCTTTTCAGGGTCACGTACCACCCACAAATTGACTTCACAAGAGCTTGTGGTAGGAGCTCGGCGAAAAACCTTTGTAATTTCCAGGCCAAGAGCTGTAATGTGCCAAGAGAATTATCGCTTTCTTTCACAGTCGTAATTTCCAAATTCCCTGTCCCAATAAGGTTAAATTAAAAGCACATTGTGAAGTTGGTTGATTTGGCATCCGAGACCGACAGCTGACAGAGACAATGACCCGAATGAAACAATATTGAAAAGTCTTGGTACTTCCCAAACTTGTGATTGGGCTAATTAATTACTATTTGGTGCCGTTAATTAATTAATTTATTAAACTCCTTTAACTCAGGCCGATACAACAGACGCTTAGCCAATCAGATTGCGAGGAGTAAATACCAGGAGTTGGCTTCTCATTGGTCAGTGCTGTCAATCATCGAAACAGTGGGGTAAAAATTGTTTCGACTATGATTTTTGTCTCTTAATTTTTAGGTTATTTTGAAGCAGATTAAAATCTTTTTTACATTAACCATTTTAATTGAAACAAATCAAGAGATCATGACCTCACCTATCCAATAGTTACTCGAGCGATGCTTGAAACTCTTGTTAACGTGAAATGGTTTCACGGTTTTAAGATTTTCATGGTACGCATTTATGATTCCTTTGTTTCGGCTCACTGAATCTCTCTTGGACGCTTAGCAAAATATTTACGGATTTGAATAGGATTTTCAGCGTAAACGAAAACATGTCAGACACAAAACAATCAAATTAGAGTTATTTTAGTGATAGTCACTGCAAGCAGGTTTGAAAAATTGTGATAATGTAATAACAACTATGTCAATCCAACCATTGAAAAACAAAACAATCTATCTATATTGATTAGTAAATGTAATCAACTTAGCCCTTAATTTATAGACAAAATCAGCCCAACACATATTACACAATTTAGGTCTAAATTTGGGTTAAATTGATTCTCATAAAACTCAATTTGATGAAAGAGATGACAAAGCTATTGTGTGATTTAGCAAGTGCTGGTGAATTTCTCCGGATGAATGGTTGAATGACGGGTTCGATTCATTCGACTGGTATTAACACATCACTAAAAAACCACCAAGTTTTCTCTAAATATCTTTCTAAGCAAACAATCTTTTTCGCAACACTGAGTTCAATATGTCAGTTTCAATATTATCTCCCTTAAGCTAAAAAAAACTTGATTCATTTTTTACTAGTTCAAAAGTTGAATTTTTCCATTTTTGCACGGGCAGTAGTCTGATCCCAACCCTTGAAATTGGTAAAATTTCACAGACCGTTGAACCATCATGTTTAATCAACAACTTGGTTTGAATCAAAGGGTTGTTTACTACTTTCTAACGACCTCATACACCTTTAAGAATAGTCCATTCATACTATGATTACAAATAAAGCACTTGACGGAGAAACTACTGACCAAACAGGAACTAAAAAACGTTTGGTTCTATTTTTATACTCTCTTCTTAAGTTCGAGTATTATTTTGTTTCTCATACAAGTAGAGGGTAAATTATCTATAGACACATTGGAAACCAATAACAACATAACGATTATATAATTAGTTTTAGTTTTATTGTTTCCGTCAAAAATATTGCCTAATTGGACTAACTAGCTAATTGCGATAGTCAACAAATCAGTTTTTTTTGTCATCGAAATTATCTTAAATTGCGATTTTCAAAAGATACAAAATTGATTTCTTATAGTAGTTTTTTTGTGACAGATGGGATGGGGCTGTCTTAATGAAATCTGTGGAGGCGTTTCTAGAGTAATTTGGGAAGGTGGTCTATGTATTACGATTGTACAAAACGTTTGTAACATTTTCAAGTATAATATTTAGACGATAACTTAATTAATTTAAGCCATTCTTTCACATATTTATGTGCTGCATGTATTTATTTCTTTTATCTTTCCCATCTATTTGTTTTACTAGTTCTACATGCATGTCGATATTTTCGCTTCATCGGTCTTATTTTGCTCTTCTACAAGATTGGTAAGGCTACAATTATTTCAAGGCTGATGAAAAGTGTCATGAATTTAGGCACAGCTAGCCTACGAGCATCGTTTTTGTTATATAAGTTCTGGCATGTTTAATTGTGCACTGGTTTTGTTTTGTTTTGACTCTTTTACAGTTTTATATTTTATAGTCATCTCTAAATTTTTCTACTAATCTTCAGTTTTACCTAGGATTTGATTTTAATTTTAATTTATTTAAAGTTCCTATGTAGCGAAAGTAAACAGATATTTAATCATTCCCATAATATGAAAATATGGTTTGATCTGGTCACTTTTATGTAAGAATCAACTGATGTATCGAAAAAAAGACAACTAGTTTTTGTTTACCTCTTAAAATACGAATTTTCACACAAAAATTGAACATGAACTCGTTGTTAAGGACTACGAGTAGGGCTACGACGGGGACACGTTCCCAGGACCTTCGCTACGAAGTGGCTACGAAGGGGCTACGAAGGAAACTGGTGAAAAACGCACTGCGCACGCTCGGAAATTAGGCGGGAAATTCGTAGACGCATCGTGTTTACAATAAAACCATTGGAGATTTACAGGCGTTTGGTACATATTATTTTTTCCTAACATATAATTACATTAGTTGTTTTCTTTCCCTGGTCCAATAATACAAGAGAAATTCGAATAATACATAACCACACGAAAACCCGAAACCCTTCGTAAAATCTTCAGTAAGTCCTTCAAAGAAAAATCCGAACATACAATAGTGCGTTTTTCACCCGTGTTATTACGAAGGCGCTACAAAGTGGCTACAAATACGAAGTGGCCAAAAAGTGGCTAAAGTACGAAGTGGCTACTGAATGGCTACGAAGGACACGGATGAAAAACGCACTGCGCACGCTCGGAAGGCGGTCGTGTTTACAATAAAACCATTGGAGATTTAATGGCGTTTGGTAAATCTTAAAAGTTAAGAAAGTTCGTGGAAAGTTAGTGCTTATATTTCCCTAACACATTACATTAGTTGTTTTCTTTCCCTTGTCAAATAATACAAGAGAAATTCGCAAAATACATAACCACACGAAAAAACGACGAAACCCTTCATAAAATCTTCAGTTAGTCTTTTGTTTTGTTTAAGCATGCGCCGTGCGTTTTTCATCCGTGTCGCTACGAAGTGACTACGAAGTGGCTGCGATATAGCTACGAACTGGCTACGAAGTGGCTTCCAACTGGCTACTAAGTGGCTACAAAGTGCCTACGAAGTGGCTACAAAGTGGCTAAGGTACGAAGGGGCGGCTACGATGTGGCATCGTAGGGACTAGGAAGTGGCTGCAGTAACAGATATTGATAATAACATACTAATAATAATTGATATTTTATGGTCCGTCTAACATCACGAACACCTCTCTAGATCCGCCCCTGCGCATTTTGATATAACATCTACCCTGATTCCAGTCTACCCATCGCCATAACTAGCAGTAGCAATCAAAACGTCGCGGTCCAAACCTTCCACATTTGTGAGACAAACGAATAACATTCTACTTATCTCATATCCACGATGAATAACCTTTGTAAATTTATTACATTCATTTTCCTTAGACCAGACTACTCCACAGACGAGCGTCATTTTCGATTTGGGATTCCTGTGGTACAACCTCGTTCCCAGGGCCCTCTCCTTTCGCTTTTGGGACCGGAGGCTAGTAATGACTCTCCATTTTTTTTCCTCTCCCCAATGTTCCGCGTCCTCGTCCAGGTACTTCCTTATGACACAGGAAACCCAGAAAATGATACAAATGACAAACAGTTTCAACATTTGCTTCAACATCTTTTCGATTTTGTTGAATGGCAATGTTTCAACTCTTTCAACATTGTTGAATCGAAGTTGAATTGATGTTAAAAGAGTTTTTAAAAAAGCGTTTAAATATTGCCATTCAACAAAATCGAACGGATATGTTGAAGCAAATGTTGAAACCGTTCAGTTGCCAGGGCCTTTAGGCTTGGTCCAAACCTATTGTTTGTTTGAATCATTTGCGAGAATATATGTTAGTTTGTTCACCTATTATTTATTCATCCATTCATCAACGTACCTTATCATTCATTTCTTCGTTCATTCATTCATTTATTTATCTATCTTTTTATTCATTAATTTTTCATTCACTTCTTTAATCTGAACTTTTCTTTTACGCATAAAAACTAAGTTTATTGCTTGATTCTGTAACAGACAATTTTCTAAAATACACCATTAATAAATCTTTATATTTTTTAGACCTTAAGTTTTTTTATATAACTTAAAGCGTTTCCAATCAAATCTGATCAATTATTAATGCCATTCTATAGATATAAAACTTTTAGTATATGCCACAGTTTTTGTAAGAGTGGTATTTTTTTCCCATAGTAGTGTGAATAGAGCAGAATTACCTTGTTTCCTGGCATGATTATGGCAAAAATGTTGTAGAACACGATAGGTCAATCCAAGAGCAATTGTAGCTACACCCATGGGTTTAAACAAGAGCTATTCATTAAGTGCTTCGTTGGTTTTAAACAGCACGAAAACATGGTCTCAAACCTGAATAACACAGCTTGACACCGAGTATAATGATTGTAAAATACTTTGACTATTAGCTTTTTGGCATTTTATTTGTCTTTTTTAAAATAACAATTTATTTCCTTTATTTGTATGCGTCTGTTTATCATGCTTTACAAAAGACGAATTCTAGCTATTCTCTACTTTTACAATAACCATATACTACGAGTAGTCCTTCTTTTCCCTCCAGAATCAGTAATTTAAAAAAACGAGTGTTGCGGGATTCCTGTGGAGCGCG
>JAUPMH010184639.1:0-12149 GCA_032270665.1 Metridium farcimen
TAAATATAGGCAGATATTAATGATTAGGTATTTACAAATAGGTTAACGATTCAATCTCAAAAATAATGTTAATGGTACTTGAATTAAACAGAAAGGTCCTTAGTAGTTTTTTAATACATTCTGTGCTGGCCTTGGTGCAGCTGTGGAAAACGCACACTTACAATAGGTCTCTAAATTTTAAATAGAAAATAGTGAGAAACCAGTATAGGCTGCGTCGGTGTTTGATATATATGTATAGGAAATTACACCGTTCGAGAAGAATTAATAAAAATACCGCGCGTATTTGATGAAAATGAATTAATACCACGAGTGGTATTAATTCACTTTCATCAAATACAAGCTGTATTTTTCATTAATTCTTCAAGAACATAGGTGTAATTTCCAATTAATATCACATATATAAAAAATTTGAGTTTCTGAGAATAAAAGTGCAGGGCAATGAATCAATTTGAAAGCAGCAAAGTTCCCCGATGTGTGCAATTAATTAAAATTGCATGGTATTAAGACAAAATTCACAGTTCGTCAGCCAATCAGAATAGAGTATTTTTTAAAGATGTGATATTAGATAGCTAATATAATGAAATTTGTAACATGGTAAAAATAACTGTAAATCTTAAGAAATGTGACTAATTTATTCCTTAGGTACACATAAACCTTTTGGCATGAATGAACGATTCGCTTTCAATTAATTTTTCCATTGTTCTTTAACTCCTCCTACATTTTCTATCACTTTTTGATTGGTTCATCACTTTTCCCATTTTATATTTATACTCAGTATCTCTCTTAGTCTAACTCTTTTACTCCGACGGAAAAGAAGTTTGCTATCAAATTTGTCACATCAATATTAGCGAAATGTTTTGAAAAGACCGCAAGTAGTAATTTAAAAGCACACCACATGTTTAAACATAATAACTTATATATACCTATTTCAAAAATCGTTGTCACAATCAGTCTACAGTCCACACTCTGAAGCCTGCAAAGGATGTCGGTATTTCTTCTCTTGTTATCGATTTATTCATAGCTTATTTTGGTTGTACGTATTTGTGTTATATGAACATATCAATTTGCTGTAGAGGTGGATGATGAAACAAATATTTCTTGAAAAAACGTGAAATAAATAACAAATTATGTTCATATTACTAACATCCTTTGCAAGCGGACTGTAGCTTCGGGTGCGACAACGATTTTTGAAATAGGTGTATATTAGACAGATTACATTACTCCACTGATTGTTAATTTAACAATACATGATGGAACTTACTGGTCCAGGATTAAGGCGAAAACCAGATAAAGTATGGCTTGGTAGAGGGATTAACTCTTTTCCTCCTACAGGTGGCTTATCAACCACAGATTGTAAACTGAAAAAGAACAAGTTTTATTATTACTTTGTTGTCTCTGGTGGGTAAACCCAGGAGCATCTTGTTAAGATCTGGTAAGATCATCCAATAACTTACTAAAACATATCATACCTTACTAAAACCTAATTGGCAAGTAAATTTCTTGGAAGGATCTTGTTAAGATCTGGTAAGATCATCCAAGATCTTACTAAAACCTTGGCAAGTAAATTTTGTGGAAGGATCTTGTTAAGATCTGGTAAGATTATCCAATATCTCACTAAAACCTTGGCAAGTAAATTTCTTGGAAGGATCTTTGGAAGATCTGTTAAGATCATCCAAGATCTCACTAAAACCTTGGAAAGTAAATTTCTTGGAAGGAACTTTGGAAGATCTGATAGGATCATCCAATATCTTACTAAAACATATCATATCTTACTAAAACCTAATTGGAAAGTAAATTTCTTGGAAGGATATTGGGAATATCTTAATTAAATCTTGGCAGAATTTGAAAGTTCATGCAAGTCGTTGCAGATTGAGGATTACATGCCAAGATCTTGTCAGGATCTTTGTAAGATGTTCAACCTGGGTAGTGTAGTGGTTGGTGTACCAGGTTTACCCTGCCTCTCACTGCTGTGGTCCAGGTTCAAGTCCAGGGGTAGAACTGGATTATATATGAGTTGAGTTTGTTTGACATGTTGTTCTCTCTGAGAGGGTTTTTCTCCATGTTATCCAGTTTTCCTCCCTCCATAAAAATCAACATGTGAGCCAAATAAAGTACCATTCACTCAAGAGTTCCAGTAACAAGTATCTATTGTCATTTGTAAGTGTGTTGTGACATAATATTTATGAGTAGTGTTAATCACTTGGAACAAACTCTTTACTCACAACAACTCACAAATAATCAATCAATCAATCAATCACTTTTTTAACGTCTCAATTCTTCTAGACTGGACATGTGTGCCCTACTAATGGGGGAGACTCAGAAACACACTCAATACCTCTACATTTAATTATTTTGCACACAATTCAGCTCACTTGTTCATTTTTGCGGAGGGAGGAAAACAAGATAGCCCAGAGAAAAAACCCTTGTGGCATAGGAGAGAAGAACATGTCAAACAAACTCAACTCACATATAATACACGCCCGAGCTGGGACTCGAACCTGGACCACAGCGGTGAAAGGCCAGCGCTCTTACCGCTAGGCCACCCCAGCAATCTACTTTTATCAGTATTATTAAAGAAATTTGTTGATTAAATCAGTTTTTTTATAACATTGCTAAATACTAAGGTGGGCATAGTGTTTACAAGTGTTGGTATTGTGATACCAACCATTTTCACAAAAATTGTTTAATTTTCTTTGTTCTAATAACAATGGTTGGTTGGCAAAACCATAACAAAATAACCTACTGCTGCATATTTTAATGCCATTTCTAAAACACTGCAAGCATATTGATAGTACCTGTCTTGTGGTGTGCCCTTTTCATCAATATAACCTGTTGATAAGATGATAAAATTATTGATAAATATACGAACAACCTAATAAATTATTGTATACTCAATCCATCAATAAAAAATAGTTGAAATTTTTTTGTTGCAGTCAGCATTTTCATATTTTTTATTAAACTGTGTTGTTTCTACTGATTCTTGAGTCTGCGGTCTAGCCCAATATTGAATTATCCACTTAAATATTCTGCCATAATGGGCTTGGTTAATCCAATTAGTGTATAATTTAAAGTATCATGTTATTGTTGAGATTTGTTGTTATGTTTATAAAACTCCTTAATAATTTGTTTGGAATTAACAAAATAAATCATAGAGATTTGTATATTAGGTTATAAAATTCATGAATAATTAATGAGAAATTGACAAAAGAATTCATGTCTGTGATGGAGGTTGTATATCCCATACAGTCCTGATTTGCATAAATTTTAACTTGAATTTTCTCGGCTAGATTTACTTTTATTTTGACAACTTTAGTAAAATATAAAATAACTAATGTTGGAGTTTCATAAGTATTATACAATATCTGTGTTCAATCTGTATGAGATTTATAACGGCTCGCTTTCAATTGTCACCATTGTTTATCCAATACAGATTGACCGCTCATATTATATACACCTCTTTCAAAAATTGTTGTCGCAAACAAAGCCACAGTCCACACTCTAAATCCTGCAAAGGATGTTGGTATTTCATCTCTTGTTATCGATTTATTCATAGCATATTTTGGTTGTACGTGTTTATGTTATATGACCATAACAAGTTGTTGTTGTGGTAGATATATATAGAAATATTTCTTTTAAATATTTTTTATATAGAAATATTTCTTTTTTTTATTTCTTTTTTTTCTCTTGCAATGAATCACAAATTAAGTCCATGTAACCAACATCCTTTGCAGGCTTTAGAGTGTGGACTGTAGCTTCGTCTGCGACAATGATTTTTGAAATAGGTGTATATTACATATCAAACTCTAGATATATAGCTTTGTATACAAAGGATCAGTTTGTAAAGAAGTTATTTGACTGTAAAATGTTCTATTGGATTTCACATAATCACCATGCCTGTCACATGTCATTACCTGTATTATCAATTGTAACCATTGCAATGGAATTAAATTTGAAAACAAATTATATTATATAGTATAATATCATGGATAATAAAAACATTAAACAAATAAAAAATATGATAATATACAAAATGTTTCTATTGTTTTAATAAAAGACAACCGAGCTTCTAAGTCCTAGAAATTGAAAGTGCATGACTTTTTCATATTCCAGAGGAAAAGCAGGAAAGCATGTTATTAAATTGTATTGTTTTGCTTTTCAGAAATTTCTTTCATTAAGAAAACCTAGAACTATAAGTAAACCAACGTAAAAATGCGTTTTCAAAATATGGATTTGACAGAATGTTCCTTGAAACAAAAGCATTTGGATGACTTTTTAACGAGCCCTGTCAGACATCGGTCGATTAAAAATTATTTGTCTTTATCGATGTTAAATTATTTGCAAATAAGTCTTCATTACACAACTGTGATACCTAACTTTATTACTAAAACAAATATTTGAGAACATGAAGTTGTTTTTACCTGAAACTAGGGGCATAAAAGCGCTTAAACTGTCTTTGACTTTCTTACTGCAGAACTTGTGATAAACTTGCTGAAGTCCGTGCTCCACTAATAAATTTGTACTCCCTGTGACTTCGCTTGGGGTTGCTGGGGTTAAAACAGTACAACCATTAATACAAAATAGCTTACAATTTGAACTGGACAGTGGATGGAAGTATCTACGTTTGACTTACCAGGAGTTTCGTTTCTAAGAAGATAGAACGAAGACGTTGATGTTTGTGTTGAAGGAGTCGGTGTTCCCGATGTTGAAACCATAGTAAGAGCCCGTCTTTTTTAAGCACGGTGATAAAATTAAACAACCATTTATCGGGTTTTAGGATTTCTATAACATTCTGTGGCGTGTAAATGTCTATTTGTTATGATTGAATTAGGAAACCGTTCTGTTTTCATCGACAAAAACTACTTCACTCGCCGCCATCTTGCATTCAATTACGAACATCCCATGCTTCCTTGCGAGCCTCATAAACCGGAAGTTTTGGTGAATCTATTTGGCGGGAAAGTGTCATATCATCATCAACCATATCAAAATATAGAATTACAGCTTATACCACCAAAACCCCGCGAAGGAAATCTCTATTATGTTTGCCAGTCATAGAAAACAAGTTAACTGCGATTAAAAACATCAAGATGTTTATAAAAATACTTGAAGGGCTTCCTACATTCCTGGCATACCGGAAGTGGTCACGACAGCGCGGTTTAGGTTAAAGAAGCATCTAAGCATGACAAATATTTTGGAAGCCATCTTGTAGTAATCGTTTCGACTGGCTTTAGTTCGAGTGATTTACAATCATGAACAGGAATGGCATGTCAAATGAAGGTTTGTTCTAGCTATCATCTGATGATGTAAATCGATATTTTATTACTGACTCTGTGCTGTTTATTATTTTGCATATTGACGTTCGCATCGATAACATTTAGGCCAGGTAAGGAAATGTACAACAATCTCGACTCAAACTTCGACTTATAAACGTTTCTGTGTAGCTCTAATGATCTATAAAGCGCCAATTATGACTAATTTGTACTTAATGTAGTAAAATATCTCTTTAAGCACCCTCAGAATAACTAAACATTTTCATAAACAATATAGTCAAGCTCGAAAAATATCGAAAATCGAATAATGATTATAACAGTTATCAAAATAATTAAAATATTTCGATTGTTAAAGTAGTTTGTCGAAATCGATTGTGCACGTTAGCTGCTATAACCTATATGAAATATTAATCACCGTCTAAATTGTATTTACTAAACGAATAATTTAAGACTAGCGGTTGCTGAATTCGATTATCGATAACGTTATCAATCTATACAATCACACAAAGCAATTAATACCGTTACATCGAAAGTCAATTAAAGTTTTAACTGCAAATAATTAAAAACTATCGAAAGTACATTAGTTATCGAATGACATTTCTGGCGTGTATGTTTGAGCGAATACATTATAAATCTGCATGGATAATAGTAAACAACGCGTCTAAAAGCTTGCAAGTTTGAATGTACATATTTCATCAATGTACGATGATGTAGCCCTTTGAACAAGGTTCCGTTTTGACCTTTAGCTTCAAACTTTTTTTATTTAACATGTAAATAAACGCTGAAATAATGATTCACCAAGAGGGGAAACATTGTTGAAAAGAAAATCACAGGAGTGACGTTCCACTCCATTAACGTAAAGTAATTATAGGCTGGTATATATATATAGTCGTCTGATCCGCGGTTTTGAAAGTGTTATAGTCTGGTCTAAAGCCTCTTCCCGGGGTACTATTCCAATTGAGTGCGTTTCTATAACACGTTTTCAATGAGAATGAGAAGTATATGACAAATACTCCAGTTTCATGTTATCTAGCACCGCTGTACAATTTGACAAAAGGCGCATTTGCACAGGGATAATCTCGATTCGCAGTAAATTGAAATGTTTTTTTTTTCCTATATTGTTTAACGGTAGTATTTTCCCGTACTTTATTTTACAAGGGTAAAACTAAGGGAGCATTCACAAAAACCTCTCATCAATTCCCTCCCCCCCAACAATTTTTTGTAAATGCTCCCTAAATAGGCCTCTTTTAAAAAAACTAATATCTAGTCTGTCTAGGCCCTCAATGTTACAACCTCCTTAATAAATAAACAAGGAAACAAATAATGATAATAATAATATAATTTAATAGTAATGAATCAAATCAATCAACCAAACGAACAATAATAAATTTGTTGTTTTGATGCAGGATACAGGATATGTTGGGTTTGCAAATTTGCCAAATCAAGTCCATCGCAAATCAGTGAAAAAAGGCTTTGAATTTACATTGATGGTTGTTGGTAAGTAATTATTTGATTGGCAACTTGAAATTGAGGATGATTTTTTTGTGGCATTGAAGAAAATCAACTATCTAATCAAATTAGTGTATAATGTAACAATGTAGGGCGGGGGGGGGATCGTGCACAGCAACAATGACAAAAAAAATATTCGTGCAAGTTGAAAAAAAATTCCTGCACATACGTAGACTACGTAGAATGGGAAAACAATATCCTGCAAAAAAAATCCCCCCACCCCCCTCAAAAATCTAATGGTCCACCCCTAACCATTTGACAAAAGGCATATTTGCACAGGGATAGCCTCAATTACGAGTAAATTTACATGTGTTCTATTGTAAAGCGATAACATTTTTTCTTACTTTGCTTGGAATATTTGAATAAACATGTTAACAAATCAATGATTAGCCTGTGCATATGCGCCCTTTGTCAAATAGTACAGCGGTACTGTACACGTGACAAACCGGAGTATTGTCGACGCAACCACATTGTGTCACACTTAAAACGTTGTTTTGGATATTTGTGTGCAAAAGTAGAATTCTAAAGTCAGCCAAAATAAATCATAAAATTTTCAGGATTTATTTCTTGCTTAAAATTATATAATCGAATTGTTTTTAATGTTGTTTTCTTATAGGGGAGTCAGGTCTTGGGAAGTCTACGCTTGTTGAGAGTTTGTTTCTAACAGACCTTTATGACGACTCGACTCTACCCTGCGCAATAGGTAATAACGACATTTATTATACATTGTATTCACTATCTAGAATCTGATGCATGATTGGCTAAGAGCATGCAAGCTATTTTGCACAATCAAACAACTCAAAGATTAGTGTAAAATAATTGGCTAACCAATTATTTTTTGATTATCTGTAGGTTGCACCTGCAATGCGCGCATTATTGTCCACTTTCGTTGTTTTCTTGCTAAAAAACTAACTCGCGTTCAACGTGAAAGAGCAGCCATCGTGATTTATTCATACTATACCACACACTGACTACTGCATTTCGGGATGTAAAATAACCACTGAGGATGTAAAGACACCGTGGTTGTGACAGACCTATGGGCCTATGCTTCTAACATACACCATGGTTTAACTCGTCATTATTATAAGCCGTCTAAAAATCATCCTGAAAGCCGGTTAGAATTATGTACTCTGTTAAACTATGGTGAACGTTTTGCTAGCATTTTAAATGCTTGTGAACTGCAGAAACGTTATGCAAACATGTGTATTAGATTGTTAGCATGTCGTATTTATGTGAACCACTACCTCACTCGACCAGCCCCTTTAAAGCGGCCACTTGTCATCTCTCAGGGACCGGTCGCTTTATAAAGGTTCGACTTTAAGCGGACGACACACTACGCGAATTTCTACACTTGGATGGGAGAATTTCAATTGTCGCCGATCGTCAGCGAATTTGATCTCAAGTATCCGCCATGCCGATCAAGATCGCTTAAAAGATTCGCCGTCGTAGCAGCAGGCACACTTGACGTTCCTCAGGCGACGGTCGAAATTCGCTCCTACGAGCGTAGAAATTCACCTAATGTGTCGTCTGCCTTAGCTATATATACACCTATTTCAAAAATCGTTGTCGCAGCCGAAAGCTACAGTCTCTGAAGCCTGCAAAGGATGTCGGTATTATGATTATAATTTGTAATTTATAACACGTTTTTTAAAGAAATATCAGTGTTTCATCATCTACGACTGTAACAGTGTTATGGTCATACAACACAAACACGTCCATCCAAAATATGCTATGAATGAATTGATAACAAAAGAAGAAATACCGACATCCTTTGCAGGGTTCAATGTGTGGACTGTAGCTTTGGCTGCGACAACGGTTTTTGAAATATAGCTGAGGAATGTTTTTCTCTTTCAGATCGTATCCACCAGACAGTCAGTATTGAGACAAACACTGTTGAAATTGAGGAAAAAGGAATCAAATTAAAGCTGACAGTGGTTGATACTCCAGGCTTTGGAGATGCCGTAGATAATAGTTCATGGTTTGTACTAAACTACTAGATTTTATAGAAAAAATTAATTAGATGACGAAGAAAATCAAGCGAAAATAAGTCGGAAAAAAAAGATTATTTGTACGGGATCCCTGATTTTTCATTGAATTCAGCTCTGAAAGCGTTGGATTCCGCGCTGAATCCTACGCTATCTACGTTACAGATTCATCATCTCGGACCAATCAGCGCGCGAGTTTCTTACGTGATATGGGATTCTATAGGTAAATTCATTGGAGGACGAGGGAATTCCACGTTGAATTTCACGAGAGAAATCAATATCGCATGAATCGCGGAGTCCGCGGAGCGATATAAAAACCAGACGCGCGCTGCTCTGCTCGTTCCGATGAATTCAGAAACCGGATGCGAGGGTATTCCACGCTAAATACCCTCGCATCCGGTTTCGTTCTCAACCAATCAGCGCGCGAGTTTAAATTGAAGTATAAGATTCTAGTATAAATACACAAGTGACCATAGAAAATCACGCGCGGTGATTGGTCCAAAAGATTCACACTATTTCTCGATAATCACCTACAGCGTTTCGCTCGCTTTTAGAAATAAGTAATGAACAGTTTTTCTTCAAAAAGAGCTGGTTATTTTTACTTTTTGAAATTATCACTTGTGTTTATACTTAAACAATTCTGATCCACCTCAGGATCAGTAATTATCGGTGAATAATTACCTCGACTCCGTCTCTGTTATTATTCACCGAAGAGAGGAGAAAAGAAGTCTCTTCCGCCACCCCTCCCCCTCCCCTAGAGCCTGGCTACGCAGGCTAGGACCGGCCATATATAATTGCAGCTTCTGCTAACAGGGAATCCTATATTAATCTGTTTTCTGTTTTACTTTAGCTGGCAATCTATAGTTGGCTACATCGATAAACAGTTCGAGTCATATCTCCGTGATGAATCTGGATTAAACAGAAGAAATATCGTGGATAGTAGAGTGCATTGCTGTATGTACTTTATTAGCCCCTTTGGACACGGGTATGTCATTTACTCTTACTTCAATATTCATGATAATAAAGCAATAGAAAACGTGCACGCGTGCTGTGTGCAGCTATAAAGCACGCGGGGTTGTCAGAACACGAGAGAAGTGTTAAGAGAAGCACGACGCAAAGCGGAGTGCTTTTCAACACTTCTTGGGTGTTCTGACAATCCCCAAGTGCTTTATAATTGCATACAGCACAGAAAGAAAGTTTTCTATTGCTTTTATAAATTACTAATTAATCAACATGCAAACGCGCGTGCTGTGTGCTCTCATAAAGCACGCGCCTCAACCAATCAAAATGATCGAGTGTTTTGAAATAGTTAATTTATGATAATCATCCAGGTGTGTGTTTGTATGAGAAGAAAAGCGTTGTGGTGCCTTACGTTTCAATAACATAAAGGCTCAAAGATTTTTATTTCTACAAAGGTTAAATTACTGTATAATATATATATATAATAAATATATAATAAAGAAGCTTGTTATGGTGGTAGAGTGCAGAAATACAACCCAAAGGGTAAACGAATGGTTTATTCACCCTAGTACTATTAAGATAAATATATATTGTATTAATTGAACGGTAAATGAACCTTTTAACATATAGACTGCGAGCAGTCCCTATACATGTCCCTCCGGATTCCGAGGAAAACGAGAGAAAAATTAGCCTTTAAATAAAACACGAATAAGCGGGGATGGGGGGCGAGAAGGGGAGGGGCGCTACTTTTCCTCTCCCCTCCTCCCCCTCCCCATCTCGCCCCCAATCCCTGCACGTCTGTGTTTCATTAGGGACTGTTCGCAGTCTATTTAATATATGAAAAAGTTTGATCTGTCAGCAAATGGATCCTCAAAAGGTACCTGAAATATTGGACAAAAAAATGACCCTTTTTAAAAGCACTAAAGGGTACCTCATTTTACTCACATATTTGACTTATATAGATACCGGAGCCCTCTCCCCCTTAGTCAATGTTCTTGGTTGGAATTAAAACGCATTGCAATTATTTTGTTTTTAGATTAAGACCGATAGATGTTGAGTTCATGAAGGCTCTTCACTATCGCGTCAATATCGTACCAGTCATTGCGAAGGCGGATACATTAACAAAGTATGAACTTAATCGTCTAAAGAGAAAGGTAACAGATTCCCAGTTTCTAGTTATTTATCACTCGCATTTAAAGTGCTAAGTCCCTCCCACAATGCATATTTACTTACGTGCCTTGGGGGAGACGAAAAAGAGCAACTGATCTGTACAAGCCCACAAATGAACCCAGGCCCGCAAATGAACCCACGGGTCTGGGATCATTTTCGGCCATGGGTTCATTTGCGGGCCTGTGCAGCTCGACTGGTGGTGTTGGTGTCTCACGTAATATTTTATCGAAATTTAACTTTCTGCAAAGTTCTCAAGAATACTGATAGAATTATCATCATTGTCAATTAAATAATTATTTTGCAATATTTTTTGTTAGATTTTGAATGAGCTAGAAAGTAACGACATAAAGATTTACACGTTTCCTGACAGCGAAAGCGACGACGATGAAGAGTTCATTGAAATCAACAAAGAATTAAAGGCAAGGAAACCATATAGGTGGACGTACAGTGACGTATTTTGTTATGGTTTTGCCAACCAACCATTGTTATTAGAACAAAGAAAATTAAAAAATATATTGTGAAAATGGTTGTCAAATTAGTATCACAATACCATATTATACTTTCCACATACATTTTTCTCAAACAAACGATAATATAGTGACAACAATTAACGTTTACAACGGCAATCGCACTTATTTTAATGATCATGAAATTAAAATTACCAAAACAATGACAATAGCAACAATAACAAACTATTATCAACATCATCGTCACCATCATCATCATCATCATCATCATCATCATTTGTTTCATGGGTTAATGAGAACAGCTATATCTTCAACATTACTCTCATCATTGTTATCGTTATTAGTAGTGTAGTTTCCTCTGTTGTTTGTCATCCGAGAAGCTAATAAGTGTGTTGTTGTATTTTAGCTCAGCGTACCATTTGCCGTTATTGGTAGTAACCGAGTGGTCGATTCAATGGGTCATAAGATACGAGTTAGACAGTATCCATGGGGTTGTGCTGAAGGTATGTGTCAGACGGTCTGGAAAACTAGGCCTAGAGTGGCATTTGATTGTGTGATTTATATATTTATTGATCTGTTAAAGGATTTATGAATGATTGATTGGTTGGATGATTGATTGATTGATGTGCTGGTTGTTTTTTTGGTTGGTTGACCGATGACAGCCTGACTCAATGACTGATTATTTGGATGGATTTTTGTTTGGTTCATTGATTGATTGATTGATTGATTGATTGATTGATTGATTGATTGATTGATTGAATGATTGATTGATTGATTGATTGATTGATTGA
>JAUPMH010184750.1:0-12147 GCA_032270665.1 Metridium farcimen
TTATTATTATTATTATTATTATTATTATTATTATTATTATTATTATTATTATTATTATTATTATTATTATTATGAACATTTACTTAGTCATGTTCACACATTCATTTGACGTTTCTTCCTTCCAATCACCTACATTTGTCAATTTTCTTTTGTTGCTACACAACTACTATCCCACAAACTTTCTTCTTAACTTCAATATTTTTACGTTTATTTTCCATGCTTTCCTAATGATGGGCGATCATCCGAAATATTGGATTCTATAATAAATCTTAACTAGGGAAACAGAACCTTGACGATGAAGATACCAACACTCTCGAAATAAAAATGAGACAGCCGCCGCTTGAAAAGACCACTAGCCCTTATCGTTATGGGCATAATTTATATCGTAATTTTATTTAAAAACAATGACTCTGCCCACCAAGCAATTTTTCGTCTAGCACCACAGGAAATCATGTAAACTGAAAACCAACGTTGGATGGAGAAGGAAGAAGAGGACTTACATACGACTCAACAGAACATAGCTTACCCTCTTTCCGGGGGATCCTGGCAGACCTTGTGCGCCAACGTCACCAACGGCTCCCTACACAACAATATTAACCATATAGTTAATTGTAATCACACGAAAACAACCTAGATTATATATACTGGGAAGTGAATCACAACTTACTCTCTTTCCAACAGGTCCAGTTTGTCCTTCGGGTCCATTCTCACCAGATTTACCCTAAATAGAACACATATATACGTGTAAGAATATGGTACGGATAGTATAATGTAGTAGTAGTGATTGTGAGTTTTATGAAGGGGTAGTAAGTGTATTTTATAATTTCAACATAAGCCACTAGCTTGGAAGATTCGGAAAGGACTCTTTCTGTCGCGACATATAAAAATAGACCCGATGTATATAAGCCAGAACCATTGCCCTTTGATAAAGATCTAAGTAGAATGAGACTAGGCGAGAGGACGTGAACATGGCAGCAAAAATAAAGAGGACAGCCTTACCGGTGCTCCTTTGTTGCCAACTTCGCCATCTGCGCCAACCCTTCCTGCGTCTCCCTATAGAACAATTATCGTTAGTATAATACCAGGATACAATGGTTATCAGTATCCACCATCTTTTGGTACTTCACAAATCCTGTAATTTCACGTTACTGTGGTCTATAAGTGATAGTTCAAAGTGAGAAAAGCGCCGCTTTTGAAAAGAAAAACGATCGTCTGAATCACAATTTGTCATTATTTTCTAATTCTAAGTTTGACCTGCAAGCTGGTGGAAACAAGTAAACCCCTCAGTCTCATGGGCTTGACGGATATAGCCCAATCGGCCTGCTTGACCATGCATATGCTACTCAATAGACCGAATCGAAATAACCATGCATATGCTACTCAATAGGCCGAATCAAAATATGGAGACTCCTGCTATTGTTCCTGACTGGCTGACCTTGTGTCCACGTTGGAACATAGAGTTTTTAGATGTTGGAACATAGAGTTTTTAGATGTTGGAACATAGAGTTTTTAGATGTTGGAACATAGAGTTTTTATGAAAGGCTATAGCCAATAAAGAAGAATAGTAATTCAAAATGGTCGCCATTTTGAGATTCGGTGTATACGTACCACTTCTCCTCGTTCACCACGACCTCCTGAGCCTCCAGCCATACCCTGATCAAGAACAACAAACAATTACTTGGCTAGTACAAGAACAAACTGTGTTCAAACTTTTACTAGTACTACAACAAACAGATTCACACTTAATACCCATTGAGGATTTAAAATAACAATGGCTTGTTCACGTATCAGATTTTCATGTTTTCTAATTAATGACTTACTCTTGTTCCAGTTTCGCCAACAGGACCTTGTTCGCCAGCAGAACCAAGATCACCCTACAAATATATTTAATGATGGCACTTAACGTTACATCAATGAAATAAAGTTGTGTACAAGAGCCAAAAAATGTAGCGGGCATTGAATGGGGAATCACTTGGGACATGCTGTTAGTTTTCACAAGAAAGAATATGGTGTGATGAATTGTGATCGACTGGGTGTGTGTTGTTCTGGCACTAGTAACAACAGTGTTTCTCAAGATTACAAAAAGCACCATTGCTCATACGTTCATTTTGTAAATTTAAAGGAATCAGGAAATTTAAAGTGCACATACTCTATTGAATAACCAGGAATATAAAACAGCCTAAATGACTGAAGTTATGTTGATAGATGTACTTACACTGGCGCCCTTGGGACCAGATGATCCTTGTCTACCAGCTTCACCCTGTTTCCCAGCAGTACCTTTGGTTCCAGATTGGCCTGTTACACCGGTTTCACCAGGGTAACCTACTGGCCCAGTGTTACCAGAACGTCCAGGAACACCTTTGGGACCTCGTGGTCCCGGCGATCCAACAGGACCATTGAGACCAGGGCTTCCCTATAATGGTAAGATTCAGTGAATATCACTTTTGTAAATCAATTCTTTATCTAACGACGGTATTGAGAGCACATAACAGCATCCCCTGATAGCCCTGTTGCCTTCTGGATTAGTAGTAAGTATGTGTTAGTGGAATCCAATCATTGAAGGTGGTCACAGCCAGAGTTTGTTACGTCTTCAGCGTTAAAGTGCTGTGATTTTGTCTATGTGATATGGGCATTTATTCGTATTTAAATCGTTCTTATATATATAATTAAATATATGCAGCCGCTGCGTTGAAACAACTGAAGGAGATGGTTCGTTACCTGTGATCCAGCACGGCCAGAAGCACCACGTGGTCCAGTAAGACCCTATCAATCAATCAAAGGCTTAGTTATCAAGCAAGAGGTAATTATGGATTAATTTAAGAGGACTTACGGCTAGTCCACCGTCACCACTCATTCCAGGTAAGCCGCGATTTCCACGTTCTCCCTGAAAGCGAAAGTATTCACGTTTAGGCTGAGTAATTTATTGTGTGGAATTGGATCTGATATAAAGAGATACGTTGACACAGAGGGAAGGAGAAAAATAAAAAATAAGAAAAGGAAAGGAAAAAGGGAAGAGAAGGGAATAGAAGTTGGGAAAAACAAAGCAAACAAAAGAAAAAGAAAACAAACAAAAGAAATAAAGAAAAGGGAGAAAAACCCCCCAAAAAGAAAACCAAGATAAAATAGAATAAAAAGTAAAAGAAATGGAATGGAATAAAAAATGTTAATATACTTACATCAGTGCCATCAATACCATTAAGGCCAACGATACCAACCAATCCCTTCCAGTTAAAAATAAAACACCATTAAATACTGTTATCGTCAGACGATATTATTGGATATCAAAACATCAATTAGATGAACAAATTATGTTTATCTACCCGTTCTCCATCTGCGCCGCGATCTCCTTTGGTGCCTCTGCGTCCGTTGCGTCCACGATGTCCATTTCTTCCATTTTGTCCAGATTTACCACGATCGCCATTAGGACCCTTATAAGTCATATCAGATATTATTTTGTGCAAATAAAGTAATAATAGAGTACTTTTCGTAGGAGTTGAAAAATTGTAAAAACTCAAGACGCCATGTCAATGTAACATAAATTAGTAAAGTTACTAAAAACAACGTGATCATCACAGCCTGTGATCAATTTTAACCCTACTGACCCAAGAGTGCCATATGGCACACATAACAATTGACAAATATTTAATCAAATAGCATGAACTTTTGACACTATAAAATTATTCAGTATTGAGTAGTGAGGCTTAAAACAGGCATAGAATAGGCATAAAATGTACAACACTTAGCATATGCAGGTAACCACTCCTCAAAGTTCTGAAACGTTAATTTCCTCTTTTACATGGAGATTACACAAAGAGTTGCAATTTAAGCTCGGCTATGGTTTAGTGGTATACCTAGTTTATATGAACAATATGATGCATTTTTTTCACTTTGATATTTCAAACATATTTTTCTCAAAACGTAGACTTTCTTTAAGTCTGTGACTGTGGTACAAAAACTACCATAACAAATACCTTTCTAATAGTATATTAATTACTTAGTGGGGTTGTGTTTATAATCATTGATTTCCAGAAAGTGCCATTTCCTCCTGGGCTTAAAGGGTATTTTGCCCCGAAGTGGAATTGTAAGTAATACCAGTGAGTCGTTTCTAGAGTTACCTTTCGTCCCGGGTCGCCAGGTGGTCCGTTACGTCCAGGGGCACCATTATCACCCTGTACAAATAAAGTTATTAGTTATATAAACATTCCATGCGACTACATGTTTTGCTACAATACTTACATCTTCGCCGGGGCGTCCAGGGGGTCCAGGAGGTCCAATTAGTCCCGAAATTCCCTAAAAAAAATGAACACAAAGTTGGTCAATACGATATTCAGTTAGTTCAGATAGTTCAGTTATGAAAAACTGATTATAAAACAACGGCATCTACAAATTTATTTTCTTATAGCTTGTTCGTGTCTGATTTTTTTACAATTTCTTTTTCTTTCTTTCATTCTTTCTTTCTCTCTTTTCTTACAATTTTCTCATTTTTATTCTTTTAAAAACGGCTTCAACATTTCTATACAAAAAATATGGGAATAAACTATTAGTTATAAAATTCCACATGATGTCACAAAAAACACAGTTTTATGCCCATATTTGGTACAACACTCACCATTGGTCCAGTCTCTCCTGGTGCACCACGTGGTCCAGATATGCCAGGTGTGCCCTGGAAACAACATAAGAGAACATTTGATTAAAGTACAACATGTCAGTTAGGTACCACTCACGATTTCAGACTAATACACCTATTTGAATGAACGTTGAGCATCTGTGAATGGTCAGCCTGAGACCGACTGGAATTGTGGGAGCTTATTAAATTGCAAATGTACTATTATATAATCACGTTTGAATGATTATGCTTTAATACTTCTAAAATACAGCACCATTCAAGCGTGATAAAACAATGTGTTTGGAAATTTAATGAACTCCCACTATTCATTTTGGTCTCGGATCAACTATTTCCAGATGATCAACGTTTATTGAGATGATGGTGAATAATCAAGTTGAAAACCGCCGCAGGGTGAGCCATTATCACACAGAATTGATAACCTAAATATTTATTTTGTAAAACACGAGTTCAATCAAAATAATTTTATGCATGTTGTTAACGGATAGGGTGAATGACAAAGCTGCTGCAACCTAGAGTGAACTTGACACCATTACTTTATTGCCTGTATATTTCTGTAGAACGTACAATTAATACGTTTGCACTTTTAGAAACTATCGGTGTGTTGGGAAATCGTGTCATGAGGTAGACTGCAAAACAGTTTCTTCTTTTACGCGAAAAGAGTCGATTCGAGCAAGTGAAGTTTTGTTCTTCGCGTAAAAGAAGGCATCTTTTTGCAGTCTTCTCATTAGCTGGTGCTATCTGTTGCCATGCGATATCTGTGGCCAGCGGCATGTATACTCACATCATGTCCTTTAGGTCCAACTCGGCCGGAAGGTCCTGGGTCTCCCTGAAAATTGACAGAATTGTTCACTTATATAGCTTAATCAGTTTGTATGAGTGGAGCGATGTGACGGGAGGCAGAGTAAAGCAAATTCACAAATGGTTAGATGAATTTCACTCACATTTGTTGTAAAGTTACAAGTACATTTCAGCAAATACAATAATTTTGCATTAAATACTGTCTTCAAAATGCTGTTGAGGCTAAGAGGATTGTATACAAGATGTACTTACAGTTCTTTGTAGTTCACCAGCTCCACCATGAGTGATTTGAGGAACGACAACAGGTCCTTTAGGTCCAGGGATAGTCTGTGAGCAAAATATATGTCAGCACAAACCTGTCAAACGTATACCTTAACCCCCCTGAAATGACTTTTACTCCTTACCTTGACTCTCATTGGTCCAGGGGGTCCCTGTGGACCGCGGTTTCCAGGATTTCCAGGGGGTCCATCACTTCCTTTAGGCCCTTTTTGACCCTGTCAACAATAAACGACGTTAAATGATGAATGTAGAACATTCACATTATGTATATACATTATATATATACTGGTTGCACAGTATAAACGTTATGTTAGAGCAAGATTATTAATTGTTGTTACATTGGAAAATATTTAGTGAAATGGTGCCCAAAGGACAGACACTTTCTGTAAAATTTGTTTGTTACAAAATGTGTTTGTCGTTACGACACTAACCGGTACTCCAGGTTCACCAATATATCCACGTCGTCCCTGTGCACCAAGGTGTCCCTATAAATAATCATCTCATTAATTAGTAACCCAATGATACTTAAAATGTCCAGTAGTGATGTTCTTACCGCTAGTCCAGGATCTCCTGGAGGTCCAGGTGGCCCAATCACCTATGATTGAAAACTCGTCAGCTTTGTCCACAACTAGTTCACGTCACAAACATCACGGATACAACACACACACATCAGTGGCTATAAGACTATCGAACATGGTATGGAAGGTGTCACGAAATAAATTGCACAAAGTTTTCTTTGCACAATATAGCAATTACGTTACATAGCGTAATCACTCAGGCGATATTGCGTGACAAGTCACACAATATCATATCCTAACGACAAGGAAGTGTATCACGTGATAATCACTCCCTTCTCGTACGTGTACGTTACTTGCTAAGATGTCTTCATTTCAGTCTTGTGAAAAGCTGTTATCGACCTGTAAAGTAAACCATTAGTAACCTGTGGACAAATGTTGTGTTAGTTGCCTTCAAAGACAGTGTTGCTAGTGTCCTGTGGAAAATAGTTTGTTAGTAAACTGTGGGAGAAAAGTTTGTTAGTAAACTGTGGGAGAAAAGTTTATTAGTATTCTGTGGGAGAAAGGTATATTAGTAGACCTGTATTGAGAGAAGAGGTGGTTAGTATGTTGTTGAGATGACTGGCTACAACTGTCCACTCTGTTTGGGTGTCTGTCTCTACTTTGCTTGGTTGTCTGTCTACTTGGAATGGGTGTCTGTCTTCTTGGCATTGGTGTGTTTCTATGTGGAATGGGTGTCTTTCAACTTTGAATGGGTGTCTCTTCACTTGCCATGGGTGTCTGTCTACTTAACATGAGTGTCTCGTCACTTTCCATGGGTGTCTTTCTACTTTGTATGGGTGTCTCGATACTTGGCATGGGTGTCTGTCTACTTGGCATGAGTGTCTCGTTACTTGCAATGGGTGTCTTTCTACTTTGAATGGGTGTCTCTTCACTTGGCATGGGTGTCTCTTCACTTGGCATGGATGTCTGTCTACTTGGAATGAGTGTCTGTCTACTTGGAATGGGTGTCTCTTGACTTGGCATGGGTGCCTGTCTACTTGGAATGGGTGTCTCTTTACTTGGTATCGGTATCGGTATCAGTGTCGGTCTCTTGTTTTGGGTGTCTGTCCACTTGGTATTGGTCATGGGTGTCTTTGGCTTTGTTAGTGCGTCTCTGGACTCGATAAGGGTGTCTGTCCGCTTGGTATAGATATCCATCGATGGTATGATGTCTGCCAACTGTAAGCTTGGTGTGGGTGTCTATTGACAGGTTTTAGTTTACTGTCCTGAGGTTTTTCTTTGTAGGCTTGGTATAGGTGTCTGTCATCATCAGTCCTCACTGTCAATAGAAAGGTTGTAAAATATTACTTCCTATACATACACAGTAGAAGTAAAGTTTCTAAGTCTATTAAACAGATATTCTCCTTTAATTTTGAGTTATCAAGACGGAGAAACAAACCTTTCCGAATAAATATACCTTGAAAATCCGCCTACAAGGACGGTCAAATGGACGATGAAAATCAAACGACTTTGCCGACTCAAGGTTGTACCGTTTTTACACCAGACGATATTTGTCTGTAATAAGACGACTTGTCCGTGTTTTAGTGTAAACACGACTATTTATACCTGATTTCTTTCGTTGGTATCTCTATGATCAATTTTGTTCTATATTTGAAATATATATTAAGAAGACCATTTGAGGAATAAATTGTTTGATCAAAGAACATATTTAGCTTATCACTTTCCATAGAGTTAGTAGTACGTATTATACAGTATTTATTAAGTCATAATCTATACGGAAACGTTGTCTGCTAAAGACTATTTGGTCGTCCTCCAGTGTAAAAGGGCCATCTCTTTGTATGGTCGAATTAATCTTTAAAAAAAAAAAAAAAAATTAAGAATGCCGAAAAACACTAGAGATGAGCAAATGTTAAATACACATACTAGATCAAGAAGCCCTGTGGTTTCCAGGGTAGCAAGAGGAATGAGTGTGTTGATCAAGTATAGTCGTTTTCAGTCACACTAGAAGAGGAACAAATCATCTCACTACGGAAAAGTCGGTGTGAAAACGGGACGGACACAATTCCAGACGAAAAGGTCGTCTGACTTTGATTGTTCATTTCATCCTTCTAGACGACTTAATTTTTCAAGATCGATTGAATTGTTGACGAACCAATCGACAAAATCCGCTCTTTATTCAGACAAGACGATTAAAGACAGGCAAATAACTAAATCGCGGTCGCAAGAGCAATGGAACTAGTTTAAAGTGTTGATTTATGGGTAATAAAAATGGCGGTACTCCCATACCAGTAGCCAACCCGGTAGTTCCAGACCCCTCTCATCCAGAAACGTTTGCTACTCCGTCTGGATGTATAATATTAGACGGTCGAATTGTTTATTTTAAATTCACATTAGATGAGCACATTTATGGACGACCTGTCCTTCTGGACGACTTGTTCGTCGTTCATGCGAAAATGTGAATTGTTGAACTAATTTTATTTTTGTGGTGATTTAACATCAAATTTTATTTGAGAAGCGCATTTGAACGTTTTATGCTAATTTACGGTCTATATTAAGTACATATTATATTTTCATTATTAGGATGGTCTTCCACTATATCTACCTTGTGCATTGTGGGTTATTATCTATCCAATATTATTGGGAATTTCGTGATGGACACAAAATAGGTATTATAAATCTTTGTTACTACCACGTAGGATAAAATTATTTTATTGTCACCAAGCTTTCGGACTTAGTAGTAACAAAGATTTATAATGACAAACACACCCACGTACAAAAGCGTTTTAGAAAAAATAGGTTATCGATAATCATATACAAGGTTGTGGGACCAACGAAATTAAAAGTAATTTTACAAATTGCTGGAGGCGCATTTAATACATTTAATACAGCCACGCGGCTTCAATCACGAGAGACTTGGTACTCAGTATTATTGCAAAATAGAGCGAAAACACTAAAACCATGAAATAAAAACAAAATAGTCACTAACTAATAATTTCTAAATACTCAACCAGAAATATGAAACACAAAAGGAAACAATACCTCATTACAACTATAATTGTCTTTGATAGTGACTTATCTATTGACTATATAAGAGCTATTACACAGTAGCAATTTGATCTTTCATGGATATAGTGTTTGCGCTCTACCCCCAGGTTTTCTAGATGATTTTCCATATTGAATACTGTTAACATTAGATTTGAGTCTGAATCCCTTTAGCTCAATTGGTAAAGTATCGGATTTGCATGCAGGAGGTCGGGATTCGCCTGCGGCCGGACCAATACTCATGGTCTTAAAATGATTGAGGAAAATGTACTGACTTTGTTATTTCTATCTGCAAGTTGTTAGACTTTGCGTCTTCTAGGATAAGGACGTTGAATTGAAGTTCCTGTCTCTCAACACTACACTCACTAACCTACATTGGAGGGACGTAAAATAACCTCTGAGGATGTAACAAACCCTGACCATGACATTCTCAGTGATATGATAATTGTGTGAAATGCGCTATATAGCACCACACCACACAACACCACTATGTTACGTTATTACATATATTAACATATAAAATTGATTTGACAACCTATCAAAATTGAAGAACCTGAAACACGCGATTCTTGTTCTATTTATACACGCTCGGGAATAATAGATTTAACTGACAAAAATCAATAAATCAATAAATTCTAACCAAAATAATTATTCATTTTCTAAGATGTTCAATAGATGTTTGTTGGAGTATTTTGAGAAATTGCAAAGTGCATTCTTCATAGGGCTGTCACGGTCTGTAACACAATCTGTGTAAGTTACACGCAATGTATGCCATTATTGTATTGGAATAATAGTAAACTATAATAACTTGGTATAAAATTATCAATACATCTTCATAATGTTGTTGGGTAAATTTCTTTAAAGGTTTTTATATTTTGTATTTGAGAAACAATGCGGTATGATAGAGGCTTTCATTATCAAACACTTCAATGTTGAACTGGTAAGAAGGTAAGATCATGTTACAAGTCCGGCTCGACTACAATCGATTCCTTATTTTCTTTGTAATGCAGAGAAATTCTTTTGCTTTATCCCTCTTGATCAAATCAATGAAGCTATATATGAAATACACACACTAAAACAACTAGATTATCAAGAAATATAATATTTACAACTAATGTTTAAAAAACAAAGAGTTATTATCCCTATTATTCTAGCGGAATAGAATTACCAGCGTCGTTGCATATGCTGCTTGTGTCTCAAAAAAACATTATATAAAACTAGGCTGTAGCAATCGTTTCATACAAAGAAAATATACATTTTAAATTTCTAAATGAGTTAATAGATTTTGTAACTGTTTTATATTGATAGAAGATGAGAATATCTCCACACACTTACCTTGTAACCGCTATTTCGTGGTCAAATACAACATTATTCATGGCATAATTGGTCTGGAAGTTTCCCCATCTAGTACGATTAATACCAGTCAGTCATTTAGGAGTGTTCATACTTCTAATCGGTATGTTTTCTTGGAAGAATAAGTGTGTATAACAAGGCAACTCAGTGTAGAAATGGTGTGCGAGTGTAGGTGTTCAAGACAGACAGGCTAGGTCGCTACAAGAGCCTTTGCGATGTGGTAATATGACACTGTTGTAATACTCGCAGTAATATGAGAAGGAATATTAACATTGCTGCCACAGTAGGTCTTGGTGCGTCGGACGGTAAGCGGTTTTGTAGTCTGGGTCAGCACAACCGATTTATGTCTATTTCTTTTATGTTGTTGAATTTTCAATAATGCCAACGAATCTCGGCATCTCCTTTTCTTTTGAAATGTGTGAATGGAATTTTAAAAGCAGGCATTTTAGAAGGGCGTTAAATTGTAAATTAGGTTCAGTGCTCCCCATAGACAAGTATTAAAAGATTTGGGAATGTTTATAATTTAAAGGAATTCAGTTGTGGGATAGATGGAACTGAATGAGCCGTCGTGCATTTAGTAATCCATCGTTGCATCTGTATTTGTAAGAGAACAGTCATAAAAGTAAAGTCATCTCAAGGTAGAAACATTGTTGACTTTTGGAATGTTGTCCTTCGTCGGAGTAATCCTGATTGCTCTAGGGAAAAACCTCACCATTGTTCTAGCTTAATACCTTGGCCACAATTGATCTTTGATACCGTTATAAAAGGATTTCAAAAATTAAAACAACATTCACATTATTATTAGTTTTTTTTTATTTCTAGATCGGTTTCAAATCATTGAATTTCATTCGTATATTTTAATCAGTTTAACGCGAACCACCGCTGCTGTCAATGCCGGTTACATTAGAGTCCAAAGAGAATGCGTTACATAGCGACTTGGTGTAGACATACCTTATAACCTTCTTTCACTTTCCCCTCCCCCCTACACTCCATTTTTGGCTAAGCTCCATATTTCGCGCGGTCAAAAAATTAACACAGGAAGCCCAAGATCCTAAATTCTCTCCAAAAAAAAAGCCTACTCTGCAGGCTAGACTGGACGGGTTTTCACTTATACACTCTATTACAGAGTTATCTTTAGAATAGAAACCGTTTTGAAGTTTGCACGTTAGTGAGTCGAAGTTTAAAAGAGAAAATTTTGATTTCTGAGTACAAAATCTTTCTATATTACTTTTTCTGAGTCGAGATTCGAGACTCCAGTATATCGCCATGGTAACGGAAACTAACGAGGGAAAGGGAGGGGTTGCACTGTTAGACTATCCAATGTAGTCGGCCCTTTGAGGGGAGGGAAGCGTCAGGAGAAGGAGGGGACCGCTCGGTTAATAACCTCTTAATATATAGTGTAATTTCCTCGATGAGCCATTGACTCAGAGAACACAAACAATTCAATTCAATTTTCAATTCAATTTTATTAAGAAGAAATAATTTTTACAAATATGTATTTAACTTGCATTTAGCTTATAGCTAGTCTAG
>JAUPMH010184861.1:0-12143 GCA_032270665.1 Metridium farcimen
CCCCCATCAATTATCTAATGGTTCGTCCCTTATACGATATCTGCTTTTTTATCATAATAGTGTCAATGCAGTAATATTTTACCCCTCCCCCATCAATTATCTAATGGTTCGTCCCTTATACGATATCTGCTTTTTTATCATAATAGTGTCAATGCAGTAATATTTTACCCCTCCCCCATCAATTATCTAATGGTTCGTCCCTTATTCGATATCTGCTTTTTATCATAATAGTGTTAATGCAGTAATATTTTACCTGTCTTCTTCTTGTTCTTCTTCCCATACTTGTTTGGCATCATGTAATACAGCTACAAGTTTTTGGTCAAATTCTTCTTCAACTGATTCTCGTACCATCCTCGTATGTTCATCGTGTTCTTCTCGTAAACGGTCGTAATCCTGTTGGTGTTCGACTTTCAGGTTGGATATCTGTTGTTCATATTGTCTGCGTAGAGACTGGGGAGATCCAATCATCTTTAGACGGTTAATTTCATCCTTTAATCGTCGTTCAGTTCCTTCAAACTGTTTCCTGCAGTTACGTACAGCTTCGTCGATCTCTGTTCTTGTTGTTTCTTCCATTTCATTGCGAATATTCTCTCGTGCCCGGTCCACCTCGGCATTTACTCGGTCTTCCAGTTCATCTTCATACTCTGCAGCCCAGGCCTCTCGTGCTGTAGCAAGAGCACGGTCAACTTCGGTCCGCGAGGAGTTATCAAGGGACTGGAACCATTCGTCGCGAGCGATATCGATTCTTTTCTAAAATAATGCGAATAAACATTATTGAATGTAATGATAGACTATGATAGATATAGATAGATATATACCCTAATGGGTAAGATAGATAGACCATAAGAATAAAGACAGTCTATGATAATATTGTCTACCTTAACAATTTCCTCTACTTCTGACTCTTGTTCTCTTTCCCATTCTGTACGGGCCTCAGCAAGAACGGACCTAAGCTCCTTATGTTTAAACTCCTCTAAGCTCTTAGCGTATTGGGACTCCATGTACGAAATAGCTCGGTTGATTTCTTCTTGATTTAGTTCTTCGTGTTGTTGCAGGATTTTGGTTCGTTCTTCTTCCATAGTTTCTTGAAGTTCTTGTCGTTTTGTGTCTTCAAATTCTGACCACAGTTTACTTCTAATGGCTTCTAGGTTATTGTTCTGATCGTAGTGTCGTTGCCATAGCGTCTAAGAGGATGACATAAATAGAACACGATGACATCACATCGATGACGTAAATACAGACAGTCATAAGTGTGAATGATTTCTTTAAAGTATGAGTGAAAAATATGACGTCACGTAGATGTCACACCATGACGTCACATTGATTATGTCTGCTTGTGGCAATGCTCTAAAGGGATAACTACAAAAGGTACAATACGTACAATGGTTTTCTCACCTTGGCTTCTCTTAATGCCATCTCAACAGCTTCTCTCTTCTGTTCGTCAAATTTATCCACCAGCTGTGCACTGGCTTCCTCTAACGTTCGACTTAACTCCTGGTCCTGGTTAGCCTGCCATTGTTGACGGGCGTCAGACACAGCACGTGCTGACAGAGAGAGCAATAATTATAAACAACTGTAATTGGATGAGAAATACATAACCACGTGACAGACTCACCTATCTCTCGCTGTTTATCATGTGCCCACGATGATTTAGCAGCTTGTACAGCGGTATCTACAGCACGTGATATCTTGACTTGTTCTTGTTCCAGCCACTTTACTTCAGCTAATGCTACTGTCGATTCTATAGTTTGTTGGACACTATGACCCTGTGCATGCACAACACAGTAGTTTATTAATATAACAATAAGCGCCAATATAACCTGTATCATGTGCTTTCAGCGGTGGATTATACAGTAAGATTGTCCATAAGATATATGACTTACAATGTTAGTCCTGTCCCACAACTGTTTAGCTTCAGCTACAGCATTCGTAACTGCAACTTCAACTTCGTGTTCAATCTCTCTTAGCTTCGTGTCTTCTTCTTCCTTTGTCCAGGCAGCGCGGGCTTCAGAAAGAGCTTTGGTCATTTCCTGGTCATGGGACTCTTTGAGAGTTTTCTAAAACAGACGTTATAACTTTTAAAGATAAAGACATTCTTTTGTAATATCATCACCAACTGAACGCAGTTAATGCGGTAGTAGTTTAATATGCAACGTGTGCTTATATCTCATTAACGACTCAAAGCGCTTTTCATTTAAACGATAGGTAATATAATCAAATTTGTAACACCGTTAGCCCTTCGTCGGAGTAAAAGAGTGGCTTTACATTGAGTTATTGGAGAAGAACGGATCAGACTGAGAGGATGGCCAAACACAGTTTATAAAACACCTTACAATAGACTGGGAGATTACTAGAAGAATATAGGGAGGAAATACCTATAATAATTTGGGAGATCGTGAAAAATAATGATAGTTATTTCACCTTAATTTCACTGACGGCTTTCTCCACTTGTTTGTTGTTGTTCTTGTGTTCCATTTCCTGCCATGTTTTTCTTGCTTCGTTTACAGCATGTGATATTCTTTTTATCATGTCCTGTTCATGTTCTTGGATCCATTCTCTCTTTGCTGCAGCAAGTCGGTTGTCGTTATCTGGGTGACTATTCTCTGATTCTTGTAACTTTTTCTCGAATTCTTTAGTTTTCTAAAAGATCATAAAAACATCGAACTTTCAACAAACAAAAATCACAGCAAAGACTGTTTTAAGTAGAACTAATGAAAGTAAGGTAACAGTTAAGTAATTCGATTCCCGGCCCGGGGCAAGACACTTTACTCTCTCAGTTCCTCGTCTTCTCGGATAAGGACGTGAAGCCGGAGGTCCCGTCTGCCTTTACTCTAATTCCTATATAAGGTGGACGTAAAAGATGTTGTGCTATTCGAAAAGAGCAGGGGATTGTCTCCCAGCACAACAGTCAGGTCTTAGATATACTACAGGGCCCACTATCAATTGGCGTTGTACGCTGTTGTGGTGTCCTGCCTTCTTATGAAGGAAAAACAATAAACAAACAAATGTCACCTGATGTAGTTGTTGTGTGATGTTTTCTGTTTGTTCATTCACAAGCTTTGTTACTTTCTTTTCCTGTTCATTATTCCATTGTTCACGTGCTCTCTCCATTTCTTCTTTATGCTGGTTCTCAAGGAAAACCTTCATTGCTTCAACAGCTTGACTTTCACCCTGACAAAAACCATCCTGTTAACCATACTCTTAAGGTTACAATAATCCCGTAATGTGAATACCTTAGTTTGTTTCATCTCGTCACGTATTCTCTTTTCAATAGCGCGACTTTCTTCACTTAGTACCAGGTAGGATTCTTTTACACGAACCAGTTCATCATTGGCTTCTTGAAGATCATCTCTATACCAAGCAATAAACTACATTAGTAACAATACCAATCTCTATATTAAAAGATAGCTTAACAATATCACACTATATATCGTCAACCGTATCCCTGTTGGCTCAATTGGTAAAGCATCGGATTTGCATGCATGAGGTCAGGGTTTGCGCCCCGGCAGGACCAACACTCAGAGTCTTAAAATAATCGAGGAGAATGTACTGACTTTGTTATTTCTATCTGCAAATTGTTAGACTTCGCGTCTTCTAGGATAATGACGTTAAATCGGAGGTTCTGTCTCTCCACACTACACACACTAACCAACATTGGAGGGAGGTAAAAGAACCACTGAGGACGTAACAAATCCTGGCCGTGACTACCCTCAGTGACTGGCCCATACTAATACATACTAACTATTAAGTCATTTCCTCGTAAATAATTGTACGATAATTGTAAAGCGCATTGAATTATGTGAAATGAGCAAAATAAGCGAACCATTAGTTGATAATCAGTTCTTACCTCAAAGCTTTTAAAGCGAGTTCCTTTTCTTCTTCTAAATGTTGTCTCAGTTGATGTTTGGCATCTTCATGCAGCTGTAGACATGCATCTCTGCACCTGATTATTATATAATTAACTTAATTTTATTCTAAATTTTATAACTCAACAGTTTTTTAATATATATATATAATATATATATATTACCTAATTTTATTCTATTTCGTTTATTTATTTCTATTACATGTTTTTCTGTTTTCGATGAATTTTTGTGAGGGCGTCGAGATTTTGGGATGCACAAAAACTGTAATGATTATTATTATTATTATTAACTTGTTTTATAATACGCTAGTACAATCAATGTTTTAATATCTCACTTGTCCAGGCTGATTCTTTTATCTTCATCAAACTCTGCTACCATCTGTGCCATGTAATATATCAACAATAAAGAATAGTTTGTCAGTAATGCATAAACAATAAAAAATGAGAACGAATGGGAGAAAGAAATGAAGAAAGTGAGAAATGGTTAACAAAGAGACTTCACCTCTGCCATGTGGGTTTTCAAATTCAGGTTGTCTTCGGAAAGCTGTTGTTCACTGACTTGTAATTCATCAAGTTTATCTTTCAATTCCTGACAATAAAACACATATCAAAGGGTTGCTATTGACAACAAGATAATAGTTAGTACTGTCAGGGCACTGTGATTGGTTGTGTCGTAGTTGGATCTTGTCAAACTGTTTCGTACCTGGTTTTTCTCTTCTAGATCTTGAAGTTTTGTTTTTATATCATTATTTGGATCTATTGAAAACAATTAAAATTATTTAACACCCAGTAAGATTATCACGTGAACAGTAACAGTCAACTCACCATCTTGACCTGATATGCTGTTTAGCTGTGTTTTTAGAGTATTTACCTTGACCTAGAAATGTTTTGTATATGTAAATGGTAGTCAGTCATTAAATGATTCTTATCTGTAGACAGATATTTCAAACAGTACATTGCAAGACAGAAAGTCAAATAAATGATAATTAGTTATTTTATTATTTGTGCATTCCATTCAAAACAATATACAAGCTAGTTATGGGGAGTAAATACGGCTGTATATATTTTTTATTTTAAATTAATGAGACCCACAATGCTCTTTGGTCTTGGAATGCACCATTCAGTATTCAATGTTTTTGAAATAACAAATACCTCTTGTTCAACTACAATCTTTTCCAATCTTTCAACTTTATTTTTCTCTTTATTCAATTGTTCAGTTGTTTCTTCCAAGGTTTTCTCAAGGTCTTTTATAGTTTTGGTTTTGGTTTGGTTCAATGATAGGCTGTGATCCAGTTCTTTTCTTAAACCATTGACAGCATCCATCTGAGTGACATTACTATCATAGAACATTATCAATCATCAGTATTACTATCAACACTATGACCATCATTATTATCACTACCATCATCACTACCTAATTATCATTATATCCATTATCATCATCATCCTCACCACCATCCTCACCACCATCATCATTATTACCACCATCATCATCACCATCATTACCACCATCATTACCACCATCATCATTACCATCCTCACCACCATCCTCACCACCACCACCATCATCACCATCACCACCACCATCATTATTACCACCATCATCATCACCACCATCATCACCACCACCATCATTATTACCACCATCATCATCACCATCATTACCACCATCATTACCACCACCACCATCATTACCACCATCATCATTACCACCACCATCATTACCACCACCATCATTACCACCATCATCATTACCACCATCATCATTACCACCATCATTATTACCACCATCATCATCACCATCATTACCACCATCATTACCACCACCACCATCATTACCATCCTCACCACCATCATCATTACCACCATCATCATCACCACCATCATTACCACCACCATCATTATTACCACCATCATCATCACCATCATTACCACCATCATTACCACCACCATCATCATTACCATCCTCACCACCATCATCATTACCACCATCATCATCACCATCATTACCACCATCATTACCACCACCATCATCATTACCATCCTCACCACCATCATCATTACCACCATCATCATTACCACCATCATCATTACCACCATCATCATTACCACCATCATCATTACCATCCTCACCACCATCCTCACCACCATCATCATAACCACCACCATCATCATCATCATCACCATCATTACCATCCTCATCATCTATGCTGTTGTGTCATTGTTGATGTAGATTATAATATCCTACCCATGAGTCTTTGGGGTTGCCCAGTTTTCACTGTTCAGATTCCTAACTACATCTTCACCCTTGAAATTGTGTGTTGTTTGATCTCCATAACCATATTTAAGTGCATTCTGATACATGGTAAGTTCTTCTTTTAGACCATTGACTTCACTCTGTAAATAATATCATATGTCACTGAATAATAACTAAAAAATAATATAATCTGTGAACAATTACCTTTAATGATGTACAGTTTAAATCCACTTTGGTCTTAGCACTGATGGTGTCTTGCAACTGTGTACGTAGGTTTGTTATTTCTGTCACGGTACCTACAATAACAACATTCACTAACAAATGATGGTCCATTCTACTTGGTAACATTCCATAAAGTAAACAAGCTTTGTGTACTAAGTTTACCTGTCTTCAAGAGTTCTTGGCATTGTCTTTGACTGTCATCTAATGTCCTGTTCAATCTGTTAATGATGTCTGCTTTTTCCATCATCTCTCCTCTCAACCTACTAGCTTCTTCTGTCTGTACAGACAACAACAAACATTGATCAGGGTTACATAGAAATATCAAACCACGTTTGTCTTGTCATTAACCTACAGATCAATGTTCAAAACCCATGGTGTTTCACATGTATGATTTACAGATGATCACAGAATATCCTTCAGATAGCAATCAGATTGTATACACATTTTTTGATAATGATATATATATGCACCTCTTAAGAGCTTATGAAAGATCAACAGGAAATTGAGGGCCGTAGTGAGGGCGAGAATACAGTAGTGACTTGTGTAAAGTGGTTGATGGTTTGTGTAAAAGTGAGAATGTTAGTTTAAAGTATGTGCATAAACAAAGTCATGTATGTGTAGAATGGTGCATGGTTAGAAATGAGTGTAAATCCATGATGAGCTCACATAGAAAATAAATGAAGATTCTCTGACTGATAAATAGTCATTGGAACAGTTCAATACTACTTTTCAGGGACAAGATAGAGAACTGCAGTAAATAAACTAGCGAGTTTCTATTACCTTCCAGTTAAGGGCTACTTGACTATCATCTAGTTTCTGTTTCAGTCTTAGTATCTCATCTTCTTGCCTCTGTCTCACAGTATTTAGTATAGTTTCATGTTGTTCTCTAGCTTTAGCCAGTGAATCAGCTCTGCTAAGTTGAGCTAACTGTTCATTTAGACAGTCTATAGTAGAGTTAGCAGCAGTAAATTTATCCAGTAACTCCAGTTTTTCTTTCTTCAACAGGTCAATGTCTTTGACAGATGTATTCAGCTTATCTTGAATCATCTTGATTTCTTGTTGTTTATCACTGACTATCTGTTGGGACTGGGTCAGACTCTCACTTAAACCTTGATGATCATCTAACAATACAAGTACAAAATCATGAATAGACACAATACATTCTAGTAGAAATTCCTAAAGAACATATACAAACCTTTAAGCATTACCAATTGGTGGTTTAGCACTCGAATCTGCCGTCCTAATTCTTCTTCTCTTTCATTCAATTTCTCACTCAGTTCTTCTATTTTTCTACCACGTGCTTGATACAAAACCTGTAACTGTGCTGTATTGGTGTTGTGTCCAATAAAGTCTTCCTTGCTATCTGCACTTTGTAGACTATTAGGATCTTGTGTTCTTAAATCTCTCCAGACAGTATTAGGTGAATGTTGTCCTATGGATGTACTAGGCTGTGGTCTTAGATCTACATTCTGTGGACGATAACCTGGCACATACTGGACTCTGTAGTTTCCAGGAAATGATGCTTCTCTCTAATAAACATCAGGTGAGATCATGAACATACAAAATACTACACATGTACACAATAATAAAGGAATGAAAACATAGGAAATGATGCTTCTCTCTAATAAATATCAGGTGAGATCATGAACATACAAAATATTACACATGTACACAATAATAAAGGAATGAATTAGCTGAAAGCATAACGTTTTAGGCTAAAGTGGCAAAGAACATCTATGTCAATCATTATTCAGATATTGGTTTATGTGTATAACAATTTTAAAGTTGATTTGTGATGCAATGCAATGTTTGTGATGTTTCTCTTTAAATCAAGTGTTGCATGTACACTATGGCAGCTATTACAAACTTGATTTACACTGTATGTATAATGAGTACCTGGTGTGTTTCAGGGGGGTCATGGTGATTCCCATAATGCTCTTCACTAGGATATGAATCACCATAGTAACCATGGTTGTTGTTATGTTGATCGGGAATGTCCAATCCTTGATAGCCGACACTAGCATTATATACATTGTTATGGTTGGTTACGTCATCATGTCCATTACTGTTTGTATCAGTACTGTTACCATGGTAACTACCAAAGTCTTCATATTCTTGATAGTCATAGTTATTGCCGTCAACATCACCTTGACTATATCTAGGTTGTTGGTTATTGCCATCAACATCACCCTGACTATATCTAGGTTGTTGGTTATTGCCGTCAACATCACCATATCTAGGTTGTTGGTTATTGCCGTCAACATCACCATATCTAGGTTGTTGGTTATTGCCGTCAAATTCACCATATCTAGGTTGTTGGTTATTGCCATCAACATCACCATATCTAGGTTGTTGGTTGACAATATTGTCTGTCTGGCCAATAAAGCCTGTTGCTCTTTCTGTCATCAAGGGAGGTTTTTCAAACACTCCTCGTCTTGGTGGAAAGTCTACATATTCATTACTGTTCCAGTCATTGTCTTTTGTGTGCAGGCCAGAATCATCCAGTTGTTGACTTGCACGGCTGTTTGATGTACTGCGATAGTCATGAGATGAGAATGATGCATTGTCATCATCAAGAAGATTGTCATCAAGTTCATTGATTATCAAATTACGGATCTGAAACAATAAATGACAAAAATGTCTTACTGCAGTTTTCAACTTTCTGCAAACTCAGACATTCCAACAACTAGTTATGAAATACGTATTTCGCTGCCGTCAATCAAGGATTTAAAAGGTACCGACTAATTAATTTTGATTGACAACAGCTAACAACATGTTTCACAACAAGCCGTTAAAATGTCTGAACTCACAGAAAGTCGAAAACTGCAGTAACACGAGGCAGGAGACTATGAAACAATAAATAATACCTAAATCAATATGATATCAATACAAGTCATCATATATACTGTATTAGTCTTTGAGTTGTTATATTCAAGCAGCACAATGAATACTGTACGTACCTCTTGTTCTCTTTCTTTTTCTTCTTGTTGATAAACTGCCTCTTCTTCGTCTTCCAATACCTGCATCAATAACAAACTCATTCATTAAATATATACAACAAGAAAAAATAGATTTTAAAGGACTATCCTGATTTATGTTCCAATGTACATGTTTCATAAAATCTTGACGGTCTGACATCTAAATTCTATACTCTATTACTTTGTATACAAAAAGTGCACTAATTTAAAACACAAAAATTATATTTTACTACAAACCACATTGTTTGGCTTTCAGACGTCAGGCCATCAACCTTTCTTGAAATATGTATCAGATTTGGTCCAAACCAACAAGATAGTATATTGATTGCTAAATATGATTTATTGATTGTAAACTATAAACAATACAACTAATTAAATTTAAGACATTGTTTTAACATTGAATAATTTATGTTTGAAACACATTTCAACTATTATATTCCACTTCACAACTATTCTGCTGTGATTGTTGTATGTAAATATTTGATTTTTGGTGAATTAGATCAGTTTCATGGTATGTTATGAAAATCTGACAGTAGATATTTATTTAGATCAGTTGTCAACAATGTCATACGAATATTTACTTGATATCATTGGAATTTCTTTTCTTATTATTGAAAGTTTCAAACTGCTAGATCATATTTACATAAACAAAACCATTTTTTATCCAATAACAACCATAAAAAGGACATCTATATGACTTGTTTACAATACTGAGCAATAGATAATTATAGTGTAGGATTATTTGAGAAAGCCATTTCAAAACACAGCAGATAAACAATCCAGTGTTCATGATATTTTCGTTTGAAGCTAATGGAGATTTCTTTAAAGACGTCATCTTTGACAAGAGAGTAATGTCGACATAAAAGAATAAAGTACATTTATAGCTCTTGGCAAATAGGAAGTTACTTTAAAGTATTTTGCATAAATTCAAGTCAATATCTCAACATGAGAACAAAACATCTGCCTACACAAAAAAATATTTAACGAAATTTACGAAATAAATAAAAATCCAAAGAAAATGGGAAAATTTGCTAAATTGACTTCACAGTAATGAGATTTATATGATATATATGTTATTTAAAAATAGTAACTTTATAAGGAATAAGACATTTATCACCTGGCCAAAATATATATCTCCTTACAATATATAATCGTGATCGGGTTTGTTTGCTATCTCATGTCAACATTTGTGCTGGAATTTATTTCTTTTTAGACGTTTTAAAATGATAATTTGAAAGATTTAAAAGTTAAAATTATAACAACAGATAGAAGTTATTACTGGAATAAGCTAATATTCAGAACCACGGACTAAAACCAAAACAAGTCTGTTCTCAAACGAGTTGAAATCTAAATATTTGAGGTAGCAACCTTACAATATTACAACTGGACGTTATCCTATGCAAAGAATTGTTTTAATAAATATCTAAAACAGAGATTTGAGCAATCAGAGATAATCATTCACCATAATCAAATTATCGAAAACCACAAACTTCAACTCTGAGTTTATCTAATATTGTACTAATACAACACAGCCACTAAATTAACAGTCTCCTTACCTTAGGATCAAAACCAACTTGACTAATACCTACACTCATGTCTTGGCCAGGTTCTTACACTGTAAAGATTAACATGAGTACTTCTATTGCAACACAAAAACATTTTCCATGACGATCCCGTCCAACAGACGCCATCTTGGATTCTTGTTTGGTCTCTTGAGAATTTACGCGCGAAAAGTTTGATACCCAGGCTCCTCGCGGTTCTATACTACACCTGTCATTAGTTAACTCGTGGATGGCTTTTTGCTTTTTTGTAAATACTGAGCGAAGTGCTAGTGTGTGTAGATAGCCCCGACGAGGTAGTTATGCGATAAATAAAATAAACTAGAATTTTAACACATTTTCTTGATCTTTATTAAAAAAAGAGAATTCAAAGCAATAGAAATATATGCTTTGCTTACAACAGTTTTACTCTCAGCTGCTTTTAGTGACGGGCTTCCTGTGCCATAGTTTGTGGCTAGAAACATTAAGCGAATGATTACAAATATTATAAAAATGATGCTGTTAAATACTCCCAAGCAACTATAATATATATACTGTTGCGTTGACTTGTGTCAACTTAGTAGTCCCGTACACATGTATATGATAAACATTGGATTGCCTTATTATCCTGTTAGCCGTTACTTTACTTTACTTTACTTTACTTTACTTTACTTTACTTTACTTTACTTTACTTTACTTAGAAATCAGTTCATTTCTAGCTCCATCATCTTGAAACTTTATTAAGTGTCAGCTATGTCTCTTTTCTTGTCTTTAAATGTATTCTTCTTTTTATCCGTTCTTTCTGAGATATGATGTAAAACTAGCTTTTTGTGTACAACGTCATTTAATGGGTTTTGTTTAAAATATTTTAAGTTCTTTGACTTTTTTCTGAAGGAGTTCAACAATTTTTGCTTCGATAGTTTCTCGACTTGCTGACCTTTCTTGATAGTAAAAGCAACTCCATTTTTTACAACACGAAATCCTCCTTTTTTATTATCTTTCGAGTGATGTAGCTTTGATTTAGGAATAAGCGATCTGGTGAAGATGTTTTGATTGATATGTTTTGGAGAAACACCAGACGATTCTGTGTGTTTTTGACTGGTTTGATTCTCGACAGATGTTTGTGTAGTATCCATATCTGGTGTAATGCTACGTTTCATTGATTCTTCTCCTTGCTTTAATAATTTCTTAAGATCCTCGTTTTTGATCAATGGCAAGTGTTCTTTTATTGTTCCATTTCCAAAATAGACATACTTGGATTTGTCATCACCAAGAAAGCCTTG